>CALNHX010010884.1:0-36524 GCA_940337035.1 Agriotes lineatus | reverse complement strand
CTGCAACGTGAAAAAAATAGTATATGCAACACGGAGAGAATGCTATTTTGCTTCAGTGCAATTTCTGACTCTCGGGCTTCGCCCTCGAGTCAGAAATTGTACCTCAGCAAAATAACGCATTTCTCTCCCTCATTGCATAATCTACTATTTCTTGAGATATAAGCATCACAAATAACAACAGGAAACGTGACATGTAGTAAGTTACATAACGTCAAACGGGGTTAAGTGAATCAAACATGGTAAATCTTTATTATTTTCTCCGAAATTAACAAAAGCGAAAATTTTGAAAAAATATTGAAGTTTCTTTAGCACTTTCCGATGCGTTTGAGACATAAATAATATATATTTTTTTAATATGAAGACACCTAATTTTTTTAGTAAACGTTGATTCACTTTACCCACTACTTGGGTGTAAAGTTTATCAGTACTTTAAAATGCATAAAAATTCACTTTAAGACACTAATAGATAGAGTGAATCAGTTTAAAATTAAAAAAATGTAGCAAATAAAAAAAAAGAATTGAACGAAATAAAATCTTTATTTAAAAATACGTTTAAAACTAAACAAGGTTACAAAAAATATATGACATTCATTAAAAAACTTGCAAACTTTGAAGTAACAACACAAAATAAAACTTAAACCTTTAAATAGATGTATAAATTGTTACAAGTAAAAAAAGAACATTAAAAAAAATTATTCTAACTTCTTTAGCTCATCGCCATCAATGTAAAAAAACAAACTTTCCTCTCTTTACTGACCTCAAATGAAGTCTTCTAATTATTTGGTCACACGTAATTAAACAAAGGTCGATAATTTCCGGATAGACAAAATAGCTTTTCTCGAAAAGCCCCTTCTTTCTTAATAATCCAGGAAATCGGTGTCAGGAAAGGGTGTTTTGAAGAAAAAATCCTGGGCTTAGGTTTTACGACTGATGTTTATGTTTTCAGGTGTGCTGAATCCGAATTTCAATTTTGCCGCGCGCTGTCGTGGTCGCCTTTAGCCGAAATTTGACAATTTATTTACATTTAATGGTTTGTTATTATTTATTTAATTTAAATCGTATTAAATTTTATTAAATATTGTTCGAGGTAGTACTTTATGTTTTCAGGTGTTCAAATAAAAAGTGTACCTGAACTAGGTACTTTTTTTTTGTTTAGAATGAAAATTGTGACGAAATTGTTCCTAAGCATGTGCTTGGATGTTGGCAATACCTAAGCAAGCAGAATATTTTTATCGAGAAAGTTTGAATGTTAAAAAAAATCAAAAAAGAGTTTTACAGGCCCTTGTCAAATGTGTAGAGTCTGCATTTCTATTTGAGACTAAACAATTATTAATATTTTTTAAGATATATTTATTAAATTTTTCAAAAAATAATCAATTGCATATTACAAATACCTAGAATAAATACAAATATACCACACATTTAAATCAGCGTATATCACACCTGAATATCTATTTAGCATGACGGAATTCGTTTTCTCACTTATCTGTGGTGCGGACCTGATGCGCCTCCACTCTTCTCCAAACTGCCCGTAGCAATGTTATGTTATATTACCTAATACCAAAGTTTTAATACCTTCAGTGTTCATTGCGTCGTGTTACAATCCTGCTCGGGAGTTTTTTTAGAGCGTGTTCTGTGTTTACATGTTATTTGAACGTATCGTGGTCTTATAAATGAGTGAAAAATGTCCGATCGCGAATATCTTTTGTGTGATAAAACTTTGAAGGACGGTTCTGCAACGAGTGTTGTAAAGGAAAAGCAGTTGGCATCATTTGTAGTGACCAGTAAAAGAAGAGAGGATGGTAAGGCAGACATTTTCAAGAGAAAAACTTCGCTGGAAGTTCATGAAAAATGTCGCAACCATTATGCGACTGACCGAAGTATAGAAGCCCATTTGAAGAAGGTCCAACTACAAGGAGGTAGCGTCGCAACCCGCTCGGATGTAGAAGTATTTAATTTTAATACCTACTGCTTTCTGTGTGGGAAAGAAGTACACGAAGGTTATGCCAGGCAACAGTCGAAAGCAAAAATAAAACATAGAGATCCAGTTAATGTTGTGACGTATTTGGAAATGAAGGATAAAATTTTGGATTGTTTGAGCGGCTATGGCACTGAGTTTGCTAACAACATACGCAGACGTATTCTGACTGTGCATGACTTACCTGCAGCTAACACCAAGTATCATAGATCTTGCTTGAAAAAGGTATACCACTTGAATACCTTAAATCCATCACAACCGGCTGGCAGACCCCGAAGCGATGTGGATGATGTAATGACATCAATTTGCACATTTCTTGAAAGCAGTGATGAAGAGTGTCAATTTTCCATGGACGAGCTCATCAGCAAAGTAGAAGGTGATACCATACCACATCCCAAGACCATAAGAGCCCGACTGATTGAAAAATATGGAAATGGCATATTTGTATCATCAAGTACCCCCTACGTTGTTTGCTTCGAAAACACCGGCCACAAGATCATTACAGGTGCATGGTACAGGCAAAAGAGAGCATCTGAACAAGAAGAAAGAATTCGGATTGTGGAAACAGCAGCTGCTATAACTGCAGAAGATATACGTGGGCCAGTTCACAACACCACTCGGTATCCCTCCCCACCTGATATTTTGGAAGGAGCAAAAGACATAATTCCAGAGACTCTCGGAGTGTTTACTGAGGCTGTTGTTCTACACAAAAAACGGAGTGATTTTGATAAGTGGTCGAGGAAAGCGACAGCAATTGCACATTGTTTAATTACTGCAGTTGGGCCACATTCGTTTTTGTCTTCGCTACAGGTCGGTTTGGCTGCATTTCTATACAAGAAGTATGGGTCGCGGTTATTGATCGATGTGCTGTCAACGTTGGGCTTCTGTGGGTCATACCATGAAGCCAAGAATAATTGTAATAAATTCACCTCTCCATCGTTCCTTTTCTAGACGATGATGCCACTGATTGGCGATTGGTCCGCCATCTCAACCACGACAGTTGCCGGCTATATCTACGTTCTGTAAAAATTCAATAATCAAATTCTGTAAATATATGAAGACATTCAAACACATTTGAGAAATACAATCTGTTTTTATATATTGAGTTTTGTTAATTTTTCCAATAATTTCCTGCTTCACATACCAAAACTACCGAGAGTTGTGGCAGCACTGGTTTCTAATTTTTAATTTTCTACGAGTAGTAACTACCATACAGTGATCTTAGGGGCTCATGTGAATCAAATTCGGATTCAGCACACCAAAGAACCTATGGAATAGGTGAAAACAGCTCAAAAAAGCATTTCCCGTAATCTTAGAGGGTCGGGAGGGTTATATTTGCATTCAGCACACGTGAAAACATAAAGTACTACCCCGAACAATATTTAATAAAATTTAGTACGATTTATATTAAATAAACAAGAAAAACCATGAAATTTAAATAAATTGTCAAATTTCGGCTAAAGGCGACCACGATAGCGGGCAGCAAAGTTGAAATTCGGATTCAGCACCCCTGAAAACATAAAGATCAGTCATAAAACCTAAGCCCGGGATTTTTTCTCGCCTAAACTACCAATTTCCTGGATTATAAGGTGTTTATTGTATATTCATCGCCACTTACACTTTCTATTTTGCCCAAAAATAGTCTATTTCGCTTCTCAGTTGGGAACTTGACCACAATGAAGTCGTCAATTCTTAACTCCGTTGCACAGATGTCACTGTCGTTACCGTGTGACGTTGAAGGCTTTGATATAAATTTCCCAGAGTCATTTTCTGAGTCGCTTGAGGCAAAGTCTTCATTTAACGCCAAATCTTCTTCAGAGATTTCCTGGTCATCTTTTTTATTTTTATTTGTTTTTTTTTTAGATTGGACGTTGCCTGGAATTTTGTCTATTAATGTGGATAATAAATGGCGCTGCCTCCAGCACCCGCGCGGGCCCGAAGATAATTTTCGGTTCGGCGCCCGCGCGAGTAATGTAATGTGTCATCTCTGATAACGAGTCATGTGCTATTGATATAATGTGTCATCCCTGATAACGTGTCATGTGCTGTATTCTCTGAAATCCCAATGACGTCAATTGAAACCAGTAATTTCCATCCTTAGATAAGAAATGTTATAAATATTGCTGTTGTATGTTTTTAGAGTTAGTTCAAATTAGCCTGTTCCAGTTCGTTCATAGATTTGTGTCCTGTAGAACGTTACTCTGTTTAAATTTGTAACTCCTACATTAAATTAAAGCTTTTGTGTAGTAAAATAAATAAAGTTTTTTTTCGTTAAGTCCACGATTGGCAACTTAACTGGCGCAGTCGGTAGGATACTTGGCAAAAGGGCACTACGAATTTTTGAAAAAAAAATTTTTTTCATTTTTCGCTCTGTTGTGTATTTTAATACTTAACCAAGTATTCCTAAAACAAACTTAACACCGGTACGAAGCAACGCAACTTTGAGGACAAACATCGCCAAGGAGAAGCACCGCCAACTACTGGTCCAGTCTATCGAAGACATCAGTCTATTGAAGACACCTGCTCCATCGAGGAGTTCCTGATCATCGAGATCACCTGTACGACCAATCCAGAGGAAGTCTACATCTTTAATCAACTACGAATCAACTGTACGACCAATCCAGAGGAAGTCTACACGTTCATCAACTACAAATATGAAGTAAGCAACCTTTCACGTATTAAAGTGTGTGTTTTTTAAACAAATTATAAACCCAATAACATAGTTTTAAATATTTATTTATAAGTTCAGGCAGAACGTAGTAAGCTTGACCAATCACCGCACATATTTTGTGTGCTTAATCTGTGTTTGTGCTTGCGTTTTGTGCGTAGGTTTCTATACACCCCTAGTATTAAATTTCCCCTAGAATAATATTGTTTACTAACATAAAAATCAATCGTTAAAAATAATAGTGAATTTTTATGCTGAGACCACCACGTTTAATATTAAATCAACCACCAGCAAATCAAAACATGGCAGATTTATTCCCACCAGGTTTTTCTGTACGAATGATTTCTGAAATACCAACCTATGATGGTAATCCTCTAAATTTATCAGAATTTATTAGGTCTGCTGAGCTTATTTTATCACAATTTTTAGTACCAGCCCAGCCAGAAGCTTATATTAATAAATTTTTACTTTCATCAATTAGAAATAAATTAAGAGATAAAGCATTAGAAGTTGTTACCGGTTATGAATTTAATAACTGGAATGAACTAAAACAGACACTGATTAATAACTTTGGAGATCAGCGATCCGAATTAAATTTAACCATAGATCTAGCTAAAATGAAACAGAATCAAAAAGAATCCCCTATTGATTTTTATAATAGAATTAGGACACATTTAGCAATTTTTAATTCAAAAATTTCTCTTGGTCCTGAAGTCAGAGCTGTAAAGGATTATAAACTACTAAATTCAAAAAATTTAGCCCTTAGAGCATTTTTGAGCGGTTTAAATGAACCATTTGGTACTTTGTTACGAGCTAGAAATCCCAACAGTTTAGAAAATGCTATTGCAATTGTTAGAGATGAATTAGATATCCGTTATTCTCAAAATGCATATCGTAATTATTCACCAACTGAAAGTACTAATAAACCAATAATGCATCATCAGAATACCCAAAATAATCCATGGATTAAACACAATAACTTTATGCCTAATCAAAATATTCAGCGACAACCAATTCAAAAGTTTTCTAATATATTTAGAAGTCCCCAAAATCCCACTTTCCAACGTAACTTTTCTCAACCCCCTGCACAATTTCAAACCCCAGGCTGGTATCGACAACCTTTTGAAAGAAATGTTTTCGCTCCGAAACGAAATTTTGTTCCAAATAATCCAGTTGAACCGATGCAAACATCTACTGTACATGCAGCCATCCCAAAAAGACCGTTAAATAGTAACATTCAAAATTTAAATTCAAATAAAAGACGAAATTATCGTTCTAATCATTTACAAGTAACTCAACCAAATAATTATAATCCCGAAGAATTACATCACGAGGACATTGACACAGATTATTCAGAATGTGATAACCCACTTCCTGAAGATAACGCAATTGATAACTCTCAGAATTTTTATGCTGATTATTCACCAGAATACATTGACATTGACCACGAAAACAACAGTGATAACGTAAATTTTTAAATAGAGCCTCGGATAAAATTGAAACATTTACTTTGCACACAATTAAATCTAATTTACCTTACATTTTAATACCAGGTACACAAAATAAAATACTGATTGATACCGGCAGTAGTAAAACACTAATATCACCCTTATTTGTCGAAAAACATTTTCCAAATTCAATTCACAATTACCATTTTCAAATAACTACACCCCATGGTACTACTACACATAATCAAGTAGCCCATATTCCAATAAACTCATTATTTTTAGAACCCGGAAGTCATATGTGCTATATGTTTAATTTCAGTCCCGATTATGTTGGATTAATAGGATCTGATTTATTAGCAAATATAAATGCAAACATTGATTTTAAATGGATGCATATTCAAACCGAGAAAAACATTATACCATTTTATTATAATCAATCTAAACTTAAACAAGAAGTGCAAAAGAGAAACGAATGCAATTTTTCTAAAATCAATCAACACTCGCAGCCCATCAAACGAATATATATATCCCCTAGGTCAGAAAAACTAATTATTTTACCAACTGTAAATAGTAATGGTACATATCTGTGTGACAAAATACTATTTGACAAAGACTGTAGAACACCTAGAGCTATAGTTAAAGTCCACAATAATTATTTTTACACAACAGCAATCAACACATCTAATCAGACAAAAGAATTTCACATTTATAACCCACTGTTATTAGATGAATATAAACACTCAAATTTAATAGAAATAAACAACATCAATACTGAAAATCAAAATTTTAATTTGAAATCTCGTAATCAACTTCAAAATGAAAATTTAAAAAACATTGATACCACTCATCTAAATACTGAAGAAGCTCATGCATTAAAAACTTTATGTTACGAATTCAAAGATATTTTTCATCACCCAGAATTACCCTTGACTTACACAAACTTGACAAGACATTTCATACGTACAAAGAATGACATCCCAATATTTACAAAAAATTATCGTTACCCTCATGTTCATCGCGAGGAGGTAAAAAATCAAATAAATAAAATGCTTGCTGACGGAATCATTGAACATTCAGAGTCGCCATATAATGCACCTATATGGATCGTTCCAAAAAAATTAGACAATTCAGGCAAACAAAAATGGAGAATTGTTATTGATTATAGAAAACTGAACGAGAACACTATAGAAGACAAATACCCATTACCTCTCATAGAACAAGTGCTTGACAATTTAGGTAAATCTGAATATTTTACTACCCTTGATTTAGCCTCAGGTTTTCATCAAATTAAAGTAAACAAAGCTGATAGAGAAAAGACAGCCTTTTCTACTGAAGAGGGCCATTTCCAGTTTAAACGCTTACCGTTTGGAATGAAAAACAGTCCGTCCAGCTTTCAACGTCTTATAAATCAGGCATTGATTGGCCTAACGCCCACACAATGTATGGTTTACCTTGATGACATAATTATTTATTCAGTTTCCCTACAAGAACACATGATTAAATTACGACGTGTTTTTGAAAAATGTCGCAATGCTAACTTAAAAATACAACTAGATAAATCCGAATTCTTAAAAAAATCCATTACCTATTTAGGACACATACTTACCAAAGATGGTGTAAAACCAAACCCAGATAAAATCAGTGCTATTATGAAATTTCCCTTACCAAAAACTAGAACTGATATAAAATCGTTTCTAGGACTTTTAGGCTATTATCGTAAATTTATAAAAGATTATGCTAAAATAACAAAATTCCTGACTTTATGTTTAAAGAAAGATTCAAAAATTATACACGATCAAAATTTCATAGAACAATTTGAGAAATTAAAAATTTTGTTAACTAATGACCCTATATTAGCTTATCCTGACTTTACAAAACCATTTGAATTAACTACTGATGCTAGCAAATTTGCTATTGGAGCAGTATTATCACAAAATAACAGACCTATCAGCTATGCATCAAGAACCCTTAACCAAGCCGAAATTAACTATCCCACTATAGAAAGAGAATTATTAGCCATTGTTTGGGCCTGCAAACATTTTCGACCGTATCTATATGGCGTACATTTTACAATATTTACAGATCATAGACCTTTAATATGGCTTCGCAACATCAAAGAGCCTAATTCTAAATTAACCCGTTGGAGTATAAAATTAGAAGAATTTAATTTTACCATTAAATACCTACCAGGTAAAACTAATAAGGTAGCTGATGCCTTAAGTCGAATTAATATAAACCCCTTATCAATCGAACGATTAGATACACCAGAACCTAGTTTTGATGATAATGCAAGTATGATGGCACAAAGACCATATACACCTGAATTGACTGACTTTACCATACCTACTTTTGTATCACCACCTGAAACCTTACCCATACAAAGAAAATCAAGTAGACATAAAGATACTGTTACAACAAATAAACAGACTAATTCACAGAATATTGCAGTTACTCCACCTACACAAGAAAGTGAACCAATAGATAATCAAAATATTGACAGTGATGTAAATACTGTACATTCACAACATTCATCATCCCCAGTGATAGACATATCTGAACTACCCCTGCAATATCATAAGAACCAGTTAGAATTTATTAACGCTGTAATTCCCAAATCAATTAGAATCACTAGATTCGATGGCTACACACATATAAGCATTTTTGTGAACAACAATAACTTTTACGAAAAGTTTGTACAGTTACTATTAGAATATTGTACACCAAATTCTCATTATTACTGTATATTTCAAGATGAAAATATTTTTGATAAATTTTCCAAATTTATTACTGAAAACAGTAATGAAAATTCTCCTCACTTCCATCGATGCACTAAGCAAGTAAATTATGTTACTAATCCTGATCATCGTGAACAATATATTTCGGACTATCATTTAGGTAAAACTAATCACAGAGGAATTAAAGAAACTAGTGAACACATTAAACGTACTTATTACTGGAAAGGAATCGATAATGATATCAAGCAATACATCAATAACTGTGATACATGTAAACGTGAAAAATATCATAGACATCCAAATACATTGCCTTTTAGTTTAACGCCTACCTATGATAAACCTTTCTCTTGTATCAGTACAGATATTTTCCAAATCAATCAAACTAAATATTTAACCGTAATTGACAATTTCAGTAAATTTACTCAAGCATACTTATTAGAGTCCCAAAATAAAATAGACATAACAAAAGCATTGTTAATGTTCTTTTCACATTATGCCGTACCTCAGAAAATCATCGCTGATAATGAATTCGATAACGCTGTAATAAAAGAATTTTTAAAATTACATAAAATACAGTTACATCTAACTACACCTTTACATCATGAGTCAAATTCGTTAATTGAACGAGTACACTCGACAATTTTAGAGCACTATAGATTATTAGAACATACTCCTGAAAAAGAAAGAATGTCTTATTGCATATTAGCCTATAATAATTCAATACATTCTAATTTAAAATTTACCCCTTCCGAAATTTTATTTGGACATACAGACAGTCATAATCCATTTGAATTATGCAATGACAAATATTTTGAAACTTACATTAATGACCATAAAAATAAAATGTCGCATTTTTATTCTGAAATCCAGTCTAAACAAAATCAAGCCAAAATACAAAGAAATCAAAAAACCAATAAAAATAAAGAACTTGTATCTTTTAAAGTTAATCAAAAAGTTTTCCTTAAAAATAACAGAAGAAATAAAAGAAGTATGAAATTTAAAGGACCCTTCAAAATTATCAAAATCCTAGACAATAATACATATCTTGTTGAAGATTTAACTACTAAAAACACATTTAAAAGACATGCAAATGAAATACGCCAAACTGATGAAATAATACCTGTTACAGGTACTACATCTGGTTCTTCAGTTGCAGTATCCTCTTAGTTACAGGAGATGTAACAATTAAGGATCTATCGGACAACCCTGGCCTATACCCTCAAAACTTAGGAAAAGCGCAAATTAAAGAAAGTGACTGGACTATTATAAAGACATTTGATTACACACCCTTATTAACAAACTATACTATCCTTAGACGTTCCTTATTAGACTCTATTCTTAAATTAAGAGATCGTGATTTCTATACAGTTAAAAACGAAGAACAAACAAAATTAAATCATAATGACATGCTATTGTTGATACAGCAGTACATAGTAAGAATCGATAACATGATTGATCAAATATTTCCTTCAGATATAATCAGAACAAAACGCGGAGTAATAAATGGACTCGGTACTGTATTCAAATTTCTGACAGGCAATCTTGACGCTGAAGACGGAGAAAAATATGAGAATGCCATTGCGGATCTTCAATCCACAAGAGATATACACAATAAAATTTTAAATCAACATACACATTTAATAAATGATTCCATAAATGCTATATTTACCTTAACTAAAAATCAAGAACTTTTAAATAAAAACTTACAGAAATTAATTGTACAAAATCGTGCTATAACCAACAATATAAATTCACTCTCTATTCAAAGTGTACTAGCAGAATCAATATTTTCGCTACAAATGTTTATAAATACCTGGCTCGAATTAGAAACTTCTCTTACCTTTGCACAAAACCAACAAATGCATATGTCTCTACTTGATAATGCAGAACTATTATCTAATCTAAATCAAATCTCTATATACCTTTCTGAAAATTCAGACAGGATGCTTTCTTTACCTTACCCTGTGCATCATA
Source organism: Agriotes lineatus (assembly GCA_940337035.1). Lineage (NCBI taxonomy): Eukaryota > Metazoa > Arthropoda > Insecta > Coleoptera > Elateridae > Agriotes > Agriotes lineatus. The sequence continues at coordinate 25,721 of CALNHX010010884.1, read as the reverse complement.
AAACCCTTCATCTTTATGAATCTATAATATTAATTAAAACTTATCAAATTAATAACAAAATAACATTTATCTTCGAAATACCATTAGTGCACAAAGATACTATTTACCAATTCATGCAATTAATACCATTTCCAATATATATTGATTCCAATTTATATCGTATGATTATTCCCACTTATAAAACCATACTCTTCAATCTTGAGACTTCAATACCTGTTGAACTTGACCATTGCAAATTAGTAACTACCAATTCATATTTTTGTACGGAAAAATATCACTTTTCCCTTATTAATAATCAGCTATGTGAAACTCAACTTTTATCTTTTGCCCCTAATAAAACGTGTTCTCCTTACTTGTTCAAATTATTAAAAGTTAAAATAGCTCAGATTGATGATTCTACTTGGTTAATTACTACTCCTAAAAAGGTAACTATTGATATTAAGTGTTTAGACATTAATTCAAGAAAGATATTAACAAAAACAAATTTAATTCATCTTACACCAGATTGCACGGCAATTATTGATCATGATACCCTATTATTCCAAATTAGAACCTCTTCCACAAAAACTGTAAAATTACAAGTACCTAATATTGATACATTAAATATAGATAGTGATAAACACACTCAAATAGCTAGTTTAGATCTAACACCGATCAATATTAAAGAATTAATTAAAGACCAATCACAACTTGGAGAAATACAGAAAATACTTGAACCTGCCAATGTAACAGATTTGCATTATATTTCTGTAACCACGATTATAATGATAAGTATAATTGTCATAGTAATATTAAGTTTGTTATTGTATATCTATTGTAAACGCCAAGCCTTACAAGATAAATTCATGGCATATATAAAATCAAAAGTATTTAACGATGATATTCCTAAACCTTTTGAGTTCTTAGAAATCAAAACGTGAAATTCAAATGCTTTGAATTGTCTTATGAGGGGAGGAGTAATGTAATGTGTCATCTCTGATAACGAGTCATGTGCTATTGATATAATGTGTCATCCCTGATAACGTGTCATGTGCTGTATTCTCTGAAATCCCAATGACGTCAATTGAAACCAGTAATTTCCATCCTTAGATAAGAAATGTTATAAATATTGCTGTTGTATGTTTTTAGAGTTAGTTCAAATTAGCCTGTTCCAGTTCGTTCATAGATTTGTGTCCTGTAGAACGTTACTCTGTTTAAATTTGTAACTCCTACATTAAATTAAAGCTTTTGTGTAGTAAAATAAATAAAGTTTTTTTTCGTTAAGTCCACGATTGGCAACTTAACTCGCGGGCCTCAAAACTCGGTTCTTTTGGCACCCGCGCTGAGTCCGGTGTTTTATGTGTTTATTTTTCTACTGTGCTTTTTTACTTCCTTTTACAATAAAGGAAGTATTGGATTCACCCCAAAAATTCGAAATTGAGTTTTCAACAGATCTTCACGTTTTCGAGTCCCCTGAACCCAAAAAACATATTTTTTTTCATTGGTCTGTGTGTCTGTCTGTCTGTCTGTCTGTCTGTCTGTGAACAGAATATCTCAAAAACGAAAAGAGGTTGAAGCGTTGAAACTTCATATGTAAGTTTTGTGTACTATGTAAATGCGACAGCAAGCTTTTGAAGAAAATTGCATAACCGGAAGTAGGTGTTTACTCTTGCGATTTTTCAGTTTTTTTAGATTTTTTCAAAAACGGCTCTAACGATTTCCTTCAAACTTTTTATTTTTATTAAATTTTTAATGTGTATTGACGTGAGATAGGTGATTTTCCAGTTGAATACCTCTAAAATGGGTTTCTTTTGTTTTTTTTTCTATTTTTTGTATTAACTTCTATTTTAAGTACAACATCCGGTATATTATTACATTTTTGAATTCAGCTTAAAATTCTAGCGAAAATTTGTCTCTTGATCTAATGCTCTATTTTGTACGGTTTTTGTACCATTTACAATTTTTTAAAATTTTTGACAAATGCTGAAAAATAAAAAATCAAATTTTTACCTAATTATAAAATCACTGTAAAAGGAAGTTGTGTGAGTGTATCACACCAGATTTTTGATCTATCTATCTATGAATTTGGATTTGCAAGGAATGTGAGATAGATATAGGGGATTACTCATGTATTCGCTGTGACTTATGTCTCCAATGGTTCCACATAAAATGTATCGGAGGACCTGTGGATTGCAGGCAGCAATATTTTTGTAATTTTTGCAGAAAATAAAGTGTGGATTTATTTTATTTTTATAGGTATAGGTACGTATTCTTTCTTTTCAGAGCTTCATTACCAATATATTTTTGAAGAAACATTGTCTAAATAGTCTGTCATATGCATTATTTTTATATTATGTTAAATTAAACGTATCGTCTGCCTGTATTTCTTCCCAATTTTTCTAAATAATTACGAGAAATTTTAATTGGTTTTTTAACAAGAATTTAAAGTAGACTTTATGTAGGTACCATTAAGTTCAGCTTTTAATTGAAATATATAATTCGTTCATCTTCTTTTGTTTTTCTACTATTTGCGCAGCTAGGTAGAGTCCACGGAATGTTATGCCGTTTGCAGGTAGTGCACAACACAATGCAATATTTTATGCTTGTATTGTTGACTACCTGCAAACGGTATAACTTTCAACGATTCTACCTATCCTTATTTTCTGTAACTATTGTTAGGTATATGTACCACAAAAATAAGACTGAAAACGAGAAATAAATTAAAGAAATTGTAAAGTCCTATAAGAGTGGGTGCCAAAATTAAAAAGTTTTGAGGCCCGCGCGGGTGTCTGACAATAGAAAATTTGACACCCGCGCGGGTGCTGGAGGCAGCGCCATAATAAATCTTGGCTTGAAACACTTTTACCCGCTTCAATGTAAATTGTTTCCCTCTCTTTGCTGACAGATTAGGCGTAGTTTTCAATTTTTCTAAGTGGTTTACAATTGTCTGGGTCCAAGCACGTTTGTCATTTTCTGAGTGTTTTCAACAGCCTCTTTTAGCAGCCTTGGAAACTCTGTCTTTGGAACCACTCCTCGGTGCTTAAGTTTCCAGTTTCCCAAGATTTTTCTCGGCGAACTTTTCAAGGGCCTGAAATAAGCAACGTCGAGAGGTTGTAGCAAGTGTGTTGAGTTGGGGGGGGGGGGGGGGGGGGGAATCTGATATTATTGTTCTCGCATTCTTGTATTACAGTCATTGTTATGTGGCTGTTTAAATTATCGCCTAATAAAACTTTTGGCCCATCTAATTTTCTGAAATAAGGCATAATAATTGTTTTGAACCAGTTTTCAAATAGCTCCGAATCAAACCATCCACTCATACTTCTATTGTATCTTGCTCCCTCAATTCCGCCCTCTGTCCAGCCTTCATAGGAATGTTTTGCCTTGTATACAATATAAGGAGGCAGTAGTGTTCCATCTGCAGCAATGGCAAACATGACAGTTGTAGGTACTGATTTTTGAAGAGTCGATTAACCTATACGCATGCTTCGCACCTCGTCTTGTTATTACTTTGGCTGACCCGGAATCATCCACAAAGTTGGTTTCATCAAAGTTTACGACGTTTTGAGGTGGAACATCTGCCAAAGTTTGCCGCAAATTTTCAAAATAATCTTGGATGACTTCATAAGTTAATGCTCCCCTAAGCCCCTCCTAAAGGATGTTTTCCATGATACCTACGTTAAATTGTGCTGAAAGGTACAGCATAGTGCTCTGCAGCTTTTCTTATCGACATATCTCCTCGGCGAACCGCTGCCACCGCTCGCCGAACGTATTCAGGATCATAATTACATTTACCTTGTGGCCCCAACTTTTTTATATACTCTAGGCATTCTGAAAATAACAAGCATTATTAGAACGCATCGTGAATCATCAACGATATAGATAAGATATGGATTTCAGCTGTTTTATTCATATACATTTTTGTAATCATAGTGATTTCAGTAACCTTTCTTAGATGTTTATGGTGTCAGAAACCTCTAGGACACCACAGCATTGTAATTTATTTTACTTCGTAAAGGAACATATAAGTAGAAGTGAGAATGAGAAATTGAGGAAAAAAATAAAGCAAGGTACATTAAAGAACAAATATAGTACAGACATTAATAAAAAAAAACGCATAATATGAACATAATTGATTTTGTAGGTTTAATAATTAAAGAAGGTTGTGTAGAAACGCGATAAATATAATCAAGGTCAAAACCAACAACGTTCAATGTGCCATTTTTCAAGATGAAATCAGAAATATAACTACGTGTCGTCAATAGCCCTATATAATATAGAACATAAAAGGAGGTTTAATATAGAACCTTGTGGTACTTTACGACCTATTACAGATAACGTGGTAAGTGAGAGCCAAGTTAAACTCGTTGCGTTCTGTTTGCTGAATAAGTATAAAATAAATTTCTTGCATTTGATTCCATACAGCTTTCCTCTTAATATTTTAAATGGTTTTATAGATATTTTGATGTTGATTAATATTATTGTCAAAATTTTAGTTGCTAAACAAAACTGCTGCGTTTCACATTGGATATTTAACCGATTGTTCAAACATATTAATTAATATTTAAATTAGGTAATTAAATTATAACGTCACTGGAAAGTGGTGTGACGATCAATTTGTGCATTATTAAATGCAAATTAAATGTAAGACTAATTATTCTAATTTTTTCAATTACGTATCTCAAAATTGCCGTATATTTCAGTAGGAGTCGTTAGCTTCGTCTGAAGATTGTAATAGATATTAACGATACAAGTTTGATTATGAGCATCTTAACGAAACGAGTTTGATTGCCAAAACGAGGCGGTGAGCCGAGTTTTGCGGCAATCAAACGAGTTTCGTTGTGTGCCATAAGCAAACGTGTATTGTTCAATATTTTATCTTCATCAATAAACTCTGGTTCACTGTATAAAAAGAGTGCGGTAATATTCATTACCGCACTGAGTGCGGTAATATTTGTCCATTACCGCACTGAGTGCGGTAATATCCATTACCGCACTCAGTGCGGTAATGAAGCTCTTAACGATACTAAAATTAATTTGGTTAAGACGCTATAACAACACGGATGAAGATAATAAGTATTAATAATTCCAGTAAATGTGAGATAAAACCGTTAGGTACTACTGTTATCTTTAATTTTACTGTTAAATCTAAATTTATGGAAAAACTGTTGAAATATATGACGGTACAAACATTTTCACTTTAAATAATCCCAAGAGCATGGATATTCTGTTGCAGGACACACTGTATGTATGTTTGAGTAGTTCTTTTGAATAACATGTGTATGGATATTACTTTACAAAAATGATATATTTTATGGTTGCCCAAGTCCAACATTAGGTTTGCTGCTTGACCATCCACTGTGTTAGTTGCTTCTTCAAGATATTCAATGTAAGTAAACATATTAGAACTGAGTTATAGCAAGTTTGTAAATAAACATAACTAACTTAACCTAACCGAATTTCGTTTTGCAGATAATGTATTTGATAAATTTGGACTATTCATTTCTGTTATCAAAATGAACGTGAAACATGAATTTCTTGATAATAATTTGTGTAGTACAATGGCCAGCAGCGTATACGAATCACAGATGAAAATCGAAGAAACTAAAGTAGTCACAAACTTAAAGGTACAAGAGATCGTTGAAGACACTATTAACAATCCAACTTATCACGAATTGAATATTAAACGGGAGGAACTGGATATAAAAGATGAATTGGTTGATATGTATGCCGCAAGTGGAAGCATTTTAGATGAACGGTTAGTTTGCAAAGTCTGTGGCTGCGCAGCAGAAGATCAGAGTAATTTCTCAAAACATATGAGAACTCATGCAAAACAATTTCACTTATGTTCCATTTGTGAATACAAGACAGCACAAAAAAGTAATTTAGTAAAACATATAAGGACACATATGGCCGAAAAACGTTACTCATGTTCTATTTGCAAATATAAAGCAGCACGGAATGAACACTTGGTGAACCATTTGAGGACACATACCGGAGAAAAACCTTTTTTATGTTTTATTTGTGAGTATAAAGCGGCAAAGAAAGGTACCTTAGTTATTCATATGAAGACTCATACGGGAGAAAAACCTTATTCCTGTTCCATTTGCGAATATAAAACAGTAAAGAAAAGTAGTTTAGTGATGCACATGAAGATGCATACAGGAGAGAAACCTCATACATGTTCAACTTGCGAATATAAGACAGCAATGAAAGGTAATTTAGTTTACCATATGATGGGACATACAGGAGAGAAACCTCATACATGTTCTATTTGCGAATATAAAACAGCAAGGAAAGGTAATTTAGTTAATCATATGAAGATACATACAGTGGAAAAACCTTATTCATGTTTTATTTGCGAGTATAAATCAGCAAGGAAAATGAGTTTAGTGATGCACATGAAGATGCATAGCGGAGAGAAACCTCATACATGTTCCATTTGCGAATATAAGACAGCATGGAAAGGTAACTTAGTTAAACATATGAATATACATACAGGTGAAAAACCGTATTCATGTTCTATTTGCGAGTTTAAATCAGTAGAGAAAAGATATGTAGTGAGGCACATGAAGCAGACACATACGAGAGAAAAACCTTATTCCTGTTCCATTTGTGAACATAAAACAGCAGAGAAAAGCAATTTAGTGAGGCACATGAAGACACATACTAGAGAAAGACCTTATTCATGTTCTATTTGCGATTATAAAGATACAAAGAAACGAACATTTGTTAAACATATGGCGACACATACAAGCTAACAATAGGTTTGTTCGTTTGTCTACTACAAGCTGTATGAGTAAATAAATGCATTTATTTGCCTTCAAGCATTTTTTCGTTTGCGTAGAGTACGTTTCTATAAACCGTTTAGAGCTGCTTAGTTTTACTCCACTTGCTGAGGAGAAATAGAAAAACTGCAAGTTTTTTTACAATATTGACAGCCTGTTGTAGTGGTAGAAGGAGAGGGACAGTTGGTGAAAATCATGGGAAATCATTTTTTGCTTATTAGAATACCAGACGAGGATGATAATGCCACATTGAGTAGACACGCTACGAATAACTATTGTAGTTTTCCAAGAAGATATGGAAAATGTGAATTTAGCAGATAATGCAGTCAATTGCAAGGTAGCAGCGTGGACCGATACAAAGCAGTTGATTGCATTATATCAGGCCAAAAAACAGTGTATCGAAGAAAAAAAAGTACGTTAAGGCAGATGTGGGTAGTAGACAAATGTAAAAGTTTCAAAAGGTTGTTCAAAAAAGCATTAGAAAATACGAAACCAACTGGCTGTAGAAATTCCTGAAACCGATGCAGTACAAGTTTTGGGATATTTATCACCAAATTTTAAGTTATATAACATAGTGAACCATATGGCAAATCTGCAGAATCTGGGGCCAATTTCCTTCCTATTATTAATATTAATTCTTATTAACCACGATTCTCTAGTAATCATAAATACAGTTCTAAGGGAAGCAAGTAAAAGAAGGGGAATTTGCCCTGGGTACTGCAGTGTAGCCAATTAGGTAACTTTTCTAATACTTTGCTAAACTGTATAAAAGTATCCCATCGTCCGGAATTGGAGGAAGGAAGTCACCTGGTCAACTAGTAGCATACCAGTACTTAAACCAGCTCGCTCAGGTACTGTACAAGAATTAATTAAGTTACGAAAATCCATTGAAAGACAAGGCGATGAAAAAAAAAGCTAATGCAAGAAACGTTCAACAACGAAGAGGAACTCCACAGGAAAAATAATTTATTAGAACAATTGATTATTAGAAGAACATAAAAAGTAAAATGTAAAAATATTATTAAATATAAATATAAAATACATAAAACTAATTCGAACAAAATCTAAGAACTTTGATTATGGGTTTGTGTGAATAGTTGGCTGCAGATTTAATATCGTATGGCAACTGCTGGTTCTTCATCATCGCAGAAATTAGTTTCATATGGCTCATCATCATTCACCTGTTCTTCAATATTAAAGATTTACTGATCTTTATTTGCGTTGTGTAATACACAGCTCGCAAGAATGAATTTGCATATTCTTCTGTCCTCAAAATTTTACATGATAGAAATGTCTGAACTGTTGTTTTAGTAATCCAAAGTCATGCTCAATCAATACACAACAAGAACATATATTTTTTTAAGGCTTTCACGGCCATTGTCATTAAGTAACAAACTTTTCAATCCCGGAATTCATTTGCTACAAGCAAATTGCGCGCTACGCGCACGTGAAATAGGATACGCGAAAGGTCAAGCTCCGAGCCGAGCGCTAAGATAAGAAAAACAAAACCTAAACAAATATAAACATCTGTGAAGCCGGAACGTGAGATTTTATTTTGTACCACAGATGCCACAGACACACATTAAGGAAAATTATATTATAGATATAGTTTTTTATTGAAAAGCTTTTGAGCTTCTGTTGAGTGAACATTATCACCATAGGATGAACAACTGCGGCAGCAACGAGCTTCATAATATACCATAATTACATAATTCTTTTATTTCATTTCAAAACATGTAGATCCAGCATTAGCTTATATGCCACATTCAATGTCGATTTTCGTTCGCACTGTATTTATCTTATTGCGGTTTTATAATATCATCCATTGGCAATTCAGGGTCTTCAACCATGTATTAAAAAGGTTGACGAGAAACCTGTGGTTGAATGTGTTTAAAAATTGTGTGCCATTTGAAAGTACGAGATCCATTCGTCTCAACCTTGCTGTCGTTTTTGATTAATATGCATGGCCAAAAGTCTTTTATGACTCGATGTATGCGTTCAATGGGGCCAGTAATTTTGGATTGAGATTTACTTGTGATAAAAAGTTTGTGCCTCTATCGGAAATAAATTTTTGTATTGTGCCATGACGAGCTATCACTTTAGTGAATAGGGCTTTTGCTACTGTGGTAGCTTTTTGATCCTGAATTGGAATAATTTCAATATATTTGGTAAAGTGATCGATAAAAGTAAATATTTATTCCGATTAAATGAACTTCCAAAAGGACCTGTAATGTCCATCGAATAACTTTCAAATGGTTTTGAAATTTCGCAAAAATTTGGATAGGTGCGCGTTTTAAATGTGGTGATGTGTTTCTTTGTTTACAACTGTGACACTTGCTCACGTAATCAATGATTTGCTGATTCATATTTGGCCAAAAACATCTAGTTTTAATAGTCACAATTATTTTTTTGTTGACCTTGTTGGGCAAAAATGGGTAGGTCGTGAAAATCGTGAATAACCTTTTTTTACAAATGATTTTGAAATTACTAAGCAATCCGTATTTCCTATAGTTTTGTACAACAACCTTTCGTTATCTACGTAAAAATTTGAATTTTTGGCATCGTTATTAATTTGTTACCTAGCACTTTGGCAAAAAGTGTTGTCTTGTTTCTTTTTTATTAGTGATGAATCCCAAACTGGAGTAAATTCTGATTCCGTTGATTTATTATATTCACTGTAATATTATTTGGGTTGAATTTATAATTTGTTACTGTAATTGGCATATAATAAAGAATATATTTAATCCTTTTGTATACCATTTCCCATTTTAATTTGTTGAGTCCGCATGCTATTTGTGGCATTGCTAAAAATTTTCAATCATGCCATTTTTGAAATTGATTAAAGTGTGCCATAGTATTTTATACGTTAGCTTAGTGAAATGTTTAGATTTTGTGACTAAGTAGTAAATATTTCTTTCTGGTAATTTTCAAGTTGGGACTTCGTCTATTAACTTATTTTGATTCTGCAATTCAGTAATTGAACCAAAAATATTTTTAAATTCTAAACCAATTCCTTTGCTCATTTCCCAATTTTGAGATATACAGTGTGCTAGCGCATAATCTTCCGGGCAAGATTGCCTTCTTTTTCTGTGACATTTTGACTTATTATTTTCTAATCTTTATTTAGTTCCAAAAATTCTTCAAAAATTAAAATATATTGACTTTGGTTATTATGTTTCACTTCAATGCAATTTTCTTCATAAACTTTCCTTAATGCGTCTGCTTTACTATGTTGTTTGCCTGGCCTATGCATGATGTCAAAATTATATTCGCCTAATAATAAGGACCACCTAGCTAATCTCGAATTTTGATGGTTTGACGTTAAAAGCCATTTCAAAGGTCTATGATCAGTGATTAAAGTGAATTTTCTACCGTATAAAAAACATTTAAATTGTTTTATTCCAAAAATAGCTGCAAGAAGTTCTTTTAATGAAACTGTAGATTTTTTTTCTGTTTTATTAAATGATTTACTCGCAAAAGTTATCGGTTTTTCGAAACCGTCGTGATCCTGACTTAAAATTTCTCCCCGGCCTGAATTACTGGCATCGGTTGCTAAAATAAAAGGTTTTGAAAAATTTGGCTAAGCTAAAATAGTGTCGGGAGTGATTGCATTTTTTAATTTATCAAAGGCTTCTAGCACAGCTTACACACAGACAGTTAGAACACTTTCTTGGCGGGAACGGTTTGCGTCGATCTCCTCGTGCAGCCTTTATGCTTCGCCCCTTAGGGGAAAATATGTTTTTGGCGTGCAATCGGGAGATCGGTATTACGTATTTTACGTTTAGCCGCCATAGGCGTGCGTATAATTTTGTGTGTTTCGTTTGTGATTCTTTTGAACATTGTGTTGTATTTTTGGTTTTTAAACTCTAGTAAAATGAGTGACAAAAAAACCATCAGTACATCATCATGTTTGTGCAGTACAAAACTGTTTTATTAAATGTTATAACTCGAAGAAGAAGTTCTATCGTTTCCCTAAGAATGCTAACCGGTAAGTACTTACACCATTTTTTTTGCATATTTTGGTAAAAAGTAAACTTTCGATTATTCCGTATGTTGTCGTAAAATATTTTAGGAATATGTAAGATAAATACCGTAATGGTCAAAGCGAATTAAAATAAAACCAAGTAGTGCGTTTAAGAATACACTTTATTCAACGGTCAATCGATCTTAACTAACTTCTAAAATCCAAAATATCACCCAGCTTTCGAAATAAGTACCTGCCTCTTCCAAAAATAGATCCACTTCAAGTGGTTTTACTCATTACCGGAAAGACGCCCTTATATCCAACAAAAAATGGTATGCATAAGTAACCATTTACCTTTTAACCTTTTAACCTTCCCCAAAGAATTTGTAGTTAGATTATATCTAAGAGTTAGAATATATTACACTTTCAAAACAATAAATGGTAATTTTAGAAATATCAACAAAAATAAACTAATAATATGGAGAAATTTGTAACATGTCTATAGGTACTTTTATTTTGTTTTTTTGTCCATTTACTTTTTTTGTATGTGTTAATGAAAAGTAAATTTTGTGACATTCTTTATTACCGTTAATAAACCATTAGTATTATTAACTAGCAGTCCAGTCAGACAAATGTCTCATTTAATAAAACAAAAAAACCGTTTTGCAAATAGAACGCGTATTCACCACACGTAAGTATATGACGTCATTGTTGGTAGCAAACTACCAGTCGCATTCGCCTTGATAAAATTTGCCTAGAATCTAACCTAAAAAGTTAGGATTAGGATAATTATTAAGATAATAATTAGTGTTAGAGACCTGACATGACTATTCGAAACATATAACTTTAATAACTTTTTTCTCTATCTCTTACGGTTTGGCTGCTGAAACAGCGTCCCAGACACACAAAACAGCGTCCCGGACAGACCAGCGTCCCGGACAGACACGTCTATTAGATAAAGGATAGATAAGTATTTTTTATTTTCTTTCTTGTCCATCGGTTAGTTTTCAATTACAGTACAGCCTCACTATTTCGGACACGCGCAATAATTCGACACCTAAAAATTCCGGATACTTTACCTCTTTAATCCGATAATATTCAAAACAGACGCAAAAAACCATCTGCGTATCAATCCGCCCTCCTGAATGTCAGCATACATACTTCGAGGCAGTGCTGTATTTGCACAAAATATGTTTTTATTTAGTCTATCGTGAGTCACAGGAGAAGATGCACGTGTGCCTTTGCTGTTTAATGATCGCTCAATCGGTGGTAGTCCGCATAAATCATTGCTCCAAATAAAAAACCGCATAACACTTTAACGTTAGAAGAAAAGTGCAAAATTTTAAACCAGCTAAAGATAAATCATCATCTTGAACAACTAACGGCAAACGGCACAATCAACAACTTTTGTAAATCACTATTCTTTTCGTAAGATTACAGATAACAACACCCCTCTTATCGTAATTATTCTGACCTCAATGTTATAAATCGGCCTTTGTCAGCCCACACGAGCTCTTTTAATCTATAACAACGAAATTTTATTACTTTTCAGAATCAGTTTAATGTATTTTTTAATAATCCTTATTAACTCCAAATACATACCTAATTTTATCGTAATATTACAATATAGATTCAAAAAATATCATAATCCAGTAAACTTTAAAATTACCTACTACGCTACTGTCAGGCAGAAATTAGACATTTTACTTCAATAAATAATTGTTTTAATCCGGCTCTGACTTTTCCCCTCTGTGCGACAGAGACAGCAACGCTTCTGCCTCGCTTGCTTGAAGCCGCGACATCATACGTGCCGCCGAGAGTGTTCTAGCTGTCTGTGTGTAAGCTGTGCTTCTAGTGCCTCTTTTTTTGGGCATTTCTAAACCTACCTCCTAAATTTTGACGTACGTGGGGTTTATTTATTTATTATTCATGGCTGCGTAACCTAAGAGAGTGGTATAACTGCAAGCCGAACCAGCTTTTCAGAACTGCTGTGAATAAAATACAAATAGCCATAATGATAGCAAACATTCGGACGGAGATGGCACCCTAAGAAGTAGTTATTTAATATAATATTTATTTAGGTATTTAGAAAGTAATGATATGGTTTAGTTATTTAATTTAAGCTGTTTGTTTTCAACTCTAATTATTATAAATTATGTACAAAATAAGAAATAAATAATTGCTTACTATTCACTTTTAAATTACACTGTTAAAATTGTAAAACGACGTATAAGCATTATACGTAGGTACTGTTTTTTTAATAGAATATTTAACAACTCAAACTAAAATCGTGCAGTAGATATCTAGAAATCTCCGGCAGAACCATTTACATAATATTGTTACGATCCTGAGGGCCGAGGGATGAATGAGTCAGCAGCCTTGGCGATTAATACGCGAGCGTTCCAGAGCTTCTCGAAGCGGCTGCAGAAATATGAGTCACAGCGGTCGAATGCTCGGGAAGCGCCCTTACAACCAGGTGTACTGAATGACTCACGCTCGCTTACGAGATCAACACCTGCGAATGCCGGAATGCATTCGCGAGGATTCTGGAATCTCCCCAGTGAAATATAAATGCGCGGCCTTCAGACCTGGAGTTCAGTTCTGAAATAATTCTGCGGCAGTTCGAACTCACGTCGAGGCTTGTTAGAAGCCCCCATATAAATAAAAACGCGTGTACATATGAACATAAATAATAGAAATAAATAAATATATAATCGTTAGTGTTTAAGAGTGATATAAATAATAATAGTTGTTAGAAATAGTGCCGTAGTTTAAAAGTAATTTGTAATCTGCTTGATAATTCTCGCATGTGCTTGTAAATAACAATAATTAATCCAATAGTGTAAATAAATGTTTGAACCCATGTTTGTCGTATAATTTTGAATAGCCCGAACGTTAAGAACGTAACAGTGGTGTCGGTGTGAGGTTTTGAACCGGGGGCTATAAGAAAATTATTGAACAAACATTAAATAAATAAATAATTTAACAAGTACCGATAAAACGACGGTCAGATAAATTAATTGAAGTGAGTATTGCGCATGCCTTTGACGAGATCTCAAAGCAGCAAAATGGAAGCCCAATTAAGCCAACTTTTGCAACTGATGCAAGTTAGCCAGGACAAGGCAGAGAAGGCGCAAGAGAAAGCGGAAAAAGCACAAGAGGATCTTAGGAAAGAGATCCAAGTTGGCCAGGAAGAATTGAAAGCCGGCCAAAAGGAAGCACAGGAAGCACTTAAGGAATGGCTGAAGGCCGAGCAAGAGAAAGCAGTCCAAAAACTTGAGGAATGGAAAGCCGGCCGAAAGAAGGCAGAAAAACTTGAGGAAAAGTTGAAAGCCACTCAAGAAAACCTCAAGGATGAGCTTAGGGAAGAATTGCGATCCGGTCGAAAGAAGGCAGAAAAAGCACAAGAGGATCTTAGGGAACAGCTGGAAGCCGGGCAGAAAGCACGAGAAGAGCTGAAGGTCGGGCAGGAAGAGCTGGAAACCGCAGAAGAGGAAGTAGTCCAAAATCTTGATGGGAAAATAAATGGAAGAGTTCGGTCTCTGTTGTTGGACCTGAGACGCGGCGAGTTGCACGTGGGTGGGGAGGAGCTTTCCCGACACCCAGGAGGAGAGATCGCGGCACAAGTGGTATGGGCGGAAGATGTTATTCTGCAAGGACGAACCGAGAGGGTCGTGGATGCATACCTGGATGGCGATCTCCGGAGCAACGTGGTGCGCGTGGTTGAGCCCGATTATGCTGACATTGCGGACGAGTGCATCCTGGGAATGGATGTTGTGGATAAGTGTGAGTGCGTTTTGGACCTGAGACGCGGCGAGTTGCACGTGGGTGGGGAGGAGCTTTCCCGACACTCAGGAGGAGAGATCGCGGCACAAGTGGTATGGGCGGAAGATGTTATTCTGCAAGGACGAACCGAGAGGGTCGTGGATGCATACCTGGATGGCGATCTCCGGAGCAACGTGGTGCGCGTGGTTGAGCCCGATTATGCTGACAGTGCGGACGAGTGCATCCTGGGAATGGATGTTGTGGATAAGTGTGAGTGCGCTTTGGACCTGAGACGCGGCGAGTTGCACGTGGGTGGGGAGGATCTTTCCCGACACCCAAGAGAAGAGATCGCGGCACAAGTGGTATGGGCGGAAGATGTTACTCTGCAAGGACGAACCGAGAGGGTCGTGGATGCATACCTGGATGGCGATCTCCGGGGCAACGTGGTGCGCGTGGTCGAGCCTGATGGTGGCAAGAAGCTCACTCATGGTATCCTGGTAGGGAAGACGTTGATGAAGACTGGGCTTGGGGTCCCAGTAAGGATGATGAACGTCAGCAGGGAACTGGCAACCGTCAGGAGGAACCCAATACTGGGAAGGGGCATGAGCCAACGAAAACGGAAGAAGATAGAAGATTTGGTGGCCCGGTACCAGGACATCGTCGAGTGCGGAGATCATCCCAGCGGCCGTACTGACGTAGGAAAACATAAATCAGTTGAGTTTGGCAAAAGAATCTTGCTGAGGACCGACCATCCTGCTCTGAGATGGCTGCTGCAGTGCGAGAACCCTGAAGGACAGGTGGCTGAGTGGATCGAGCGCCTAGAAGAGTTCGACTTGGGAATAAGTCATCGACCTGGCACAGTCCACCGCAACGCCGATGCGTTATCCAAGAGGCCTTGCCCTGCGGACTGCGGCCACTGTTCGAGATTGGAGAGTCGTGCGGTACCCATTAATCGTACCACTGTGGTCGACGACTCATGGGAGCCAGACGAGTTGCAGAGTAGCCAGGAGAACAACCCCGACTTAGGCGCGGTTATAGCCTGGA
The DNA here is from genome assembly GCA_940337035.1 of Agriotes lineatus. Taxonomy (NCBI): domain Eukaryota; kingdom Metazoa; phylum Arthropoda; class Insecta; order Coleoptera; family Elateridae; genus Agriotes; species Agriotes lineatus. The sequence continues at coordinate 10,184 of CALNHX010010884.1, read as the reverse complement.
AGCAAGATGGCCGTCGACCTACCTGGCAGGAGGTCCCCGCCACCAACGCAACAGTGGAGGCTTATTGGGCGCAATGGGACTTCTTGCAGCTGGACAACAACGTCCTGACCAGAATCTTGGAAGATGAGGACAGTAGGGCAACGAGATCACGATCGATGGTTCCAAGGAGTAGAGTGGCCGAGGTGCTACGCCACCTGCATGATGGCTCCTCTGGGGGATACTTCAGATTGAAGAAGACGTTACAAGAGGTCCAAGAAAGGTTCTGCGGGGCAAGCTGCAAAGGTGACGTCCGAGAGTGGTGCCGGAGGTGCGAAGCATGCGCTACGGGAAACGGACCTGTTGGAAGACGTAGAGCTCCGAGGTGGCAGTACAACGTCGGTGGTCCGTTCGAGGGTATAGCCATTGACATCGCCGGACCATGCCCCGGAACCGAAGCGGGAAATGAATACATCTTGGTGTGCATGGGCCACTTCACCAAATGGCCCGAAGCGTACGCCGTTCCGAAGAAAGAGACCGGTACTGTCGCTGATGTTCTGGTGAAGGAGTGCTTCAGCCGTTTTGGAGTCCCCCTGGAGTTACATTCCGACCAGGGCCGGAATTTCGAGTTTGGACCGTTCCGGAACGTCTGTAAGCTACTGGGGATACGCAAGACCCGCACCGCTGCCCTCCGTACTCAATCGGACGGCATGGTGAAAAGGATGAACGGAACCATGCAGAAGCATCTGTCCAAGGGCGTTTCCGAGCATCCGCGTGACTGGGGCCAGTACATGCACCTGTTCCTGATGGCCTACCGATCGGCAGTACAAGAGACAACCAGCATCCAGATCGAGGTCTGCTGTTGCAGCCCGGCGCGAAGCATTGAGCCCACGGTGGACTGCTACTTCTTCAACCAGTCCGTGTGCAAGAAGGGCACCGCCTGTAAATACCGTCATCGAATCCCCACAAGAGCGAGTGACAGGCACCCGACGCAACTCGTTCTGGGACAGAACGACCTAAGGCGGGGGCAGTGTTACGATCCTGAGGGCCGAGGGATGAATGAGTCAGCAGCCTTGGCGATTAATACGCGAGCGTTCCAGAGCTTCTCGAAGCGGCTGCAGAAATATGAGTCACAGCGGTCGAATGCTCGGGAAGCGCCCTTACAACCAGGTGTACTGAATGACTCACGCTCGCTTACGAGATCAACACCTGCGAATGCCGGAATGCATTCGCGAGGATTCTGGAATCTCCCCAGTGAAATATAAATGCGCGGCCTTCAGACCTGGAGTTCAGTTCTGAAATAATTCTGCGGCAGTTCGAACTCACGTCGAGGCTTGTTAGAAGCCCCCATATAAATAAAAACGCGTGTACATATGAACATAAATAATAGAAATAAATAAATATATAATCGTTAGTGTTTAAGAGTGATATAAATAATAATAGTTGTTAGAAATAGTGCCGTAGTTTAAAAGTAATTTGTAATCTGCTTGATAATTCTCGCATGTGCTTGTAAATAACAATAATTAATCCAATAGTGTAAATAAATGTTTGAACCCATGTTTGTCGTATAATTTTGAATAGCCCGAACGTTAAGAACGTAACAATATTTATATCTTTTTGATAAATTTATGTCAAAATTCTGCAAAAAGCGCTGTATTCTAATGATCGGGCTTAACTAGCTTGTAACTTTTGGTAGGTATAGATGGCCTTCACCGAGTGCAGTAATATTTATTACCACACTCAGTGCGGTAATGAAGCTCTTAACAATACTAAAATTAATTAGATCCACAATTCTGCGCCATATCATAAAACAGGAAAGATGTAACAACGCAGTATAGTTTTATTTTCATATGTATATGCAAGTCATGACATGAATAGTATTCACCACGAACGAAAAGTGTTTTTAAAGGTCCTTGCAAGTAATTCCGTCCTCGGCTGGCGCCTCGGACGTAAACAACTTTCTCGTCTTTAAAATGCCACTTTTCGTTCTAGATAAATAAACTACTATTATTTTAACAAACGCAACCCTAGTTTTTTCTATTTTGCATTTTATTTCAATGGAGTGACCCCAATTACTATTTAATGCGGTTTCTAAGTAATTGTATGTATGAACCCTTTTTATGGGTTTGACTGTAATTATTAATCGATACGGAGGTATCCCATCTTTAGAGATTACCATATAATTTGTTTTATTTGTGTTCAATGCTAACCCATATCTTTCGCTTATTTGCGTTATTTTAGCCATCAATGTTTGTAGGCTTTCCATAATATCTGCGAATATCACTGTGTCGTCGGCATATATAAAATTGTTTATCTTCTCCAGTGGGATAAGTAACGCATTACGTCACTCATTTGACACTATTTCAGTTAGGTAATGAAGCTCATTACACCACTCAGTTATGTAATGGTTTCATTACGCAACAGAGTTGTGTAATGACTTCATTACGTAACTGCAATAGTGTCAAATGAATAACATAATGACATTTGCCTACTAAAATATTTTTGAAAATGACAGATCTGACATTTCTCTTAATGCACTTTTCTCAATTTTAGGCAGTCGTAGATAATTTTTTTTACAATACATGTGTGATTATGCATCATTAATATACTTGTGTGATTAAATAACTCGTGCTACGCACTCGTTTGTAACTTACACACACGTATATTAATGATGCTGTTATCCCACTTGTATAGTAAATAACTATTAAACATTCTCTTATATTTATGCCATCTTCTGAATTTTCCAGGGCTTCCTTGAAAATATCCTCGGAGTATACATTGAAAATTATGGGTGACAGGACACAACCTGGTCATACACCTCTCTGGATAAGAATATTTTCTGTGATGTTTCCTTCCACCCGCACGTCCGCTATTTGACCCCAGTACAGATTTGTAATTATCCTTAGATCTCGGTTATCTAATCTGACCTTTTTAAGTATTTCTACCATTTTACTGTGTTGAACTGTGTTAAATGCTTTATGGTAATCGATGAAACAAGCGTATACATCGCAGATCATGTCACGGCATCTTTGAAACAGCACCTGTATACAAAAGAGAGCTTCTCTTGTTCCTATTGCGTTCCTGAATCCCAATTGTGTTAGTCCTGGATACTCTGCACAAGGTTTATATATGCGTTGCTGAATGATTTATAAAGGTCTTCACGAGGTGGCTCATGGTACGATAATAATCAGAACATTGTCTAGTACTTTTCTTCTTAAGGAGAGTTATGAAAGTAGATTTTAACCACACTTGAGGTAATTGTCTGTTACATTAATAATTGCCGATATTGAATCGGAACATGCACTCGTAGTAACTCAGTGGAAGGGTGTAGGTAGGTAACTTACCTTCAAAACTAAAATATCGAAATTATAGGGGCGCCAAATAGTTCAGGCCGTTGTTCACTGGTTCATTTGAGCGAACGACCCATTAAATTGCTCAAAGGTAACAACACAATATAAACGATAAAAACCCACAGTTTGACAAATCGTATAACGTTTCCAATTGGAAATTGATCAACAAAAGGAGGGAATAAAATCGATTTGTAATTACTGGCATTAAAGAACAATAACAAAACTATCACGTAATTAATATTATATCACATATTTTGTAAAAGCTCCACGTTGCGGTGCCCATTATATGCAATTAGCTGCCCGCCTGTTTGTTTATTTTTAGTATAAAATTTAATAATTTAAATTGGGGCAAATCCATGCACAATTCTCAGGTTGATTTTTATACTGTGCTCAATTTGCCTGTCAGTAATTTAAGGCCAGTTAAAATGAAATGTATTGGCTGATATTCAAAATAAAATGGTTGAATGCTCCTTTCTTACTATTTTATTAAACTGCAATACTATTTAAGCTAGCTCTCGGCAAACACAAAACTGCTTATTTCGGGTTGGGTTCAGAAATGCACTATATTTAAAATCAGTAGCTCAAATGCGCGATTTTAGTTCATATAATTCACAAGGCCTAATCTTGGAGTTCCGCAGCTTTCTGATGGCGCGACATTCAATAATTAGCCGTATCCTACCTTGAAAAATATTGTCAAGCTGGAACCGACGCTGGTCGCAGATGACGCTGCCGGATTCCTCTGCTGGAGTCGCTCTCCTGGGTGCCAATGCTGGTTCGGAATGTTCTTGCAGACCCCTTCGATGTCCTGGAATGCAGATCTCTGGCTTCCGATGCTTAATTTAGCCATACTCGAACCTTGAACTCTTCAGATGTCGGCTGCTGGTGTCCACTCTCGGAGACGATTTTGGGAAAATGTAAATTTTTCGTCGTAGAACTTTATGCTAACACTCCCATAGGACACGGACACTTGGGCAATAAATTGGACCAGTTTTTATATTGGTACAAATACTTTTATTATATCAAATAATTAATTATAATAAAGCACAAATTTGGGGCAACAAGCTCCTCTAACAACAAAAGAGCATCACGTTGCTATGAATTTTTAAGTCCAAGACGGTGGACACGACATAAAATTAAAACCATATAGTGGTGAAACGGGGTTTCAGAGTTTGTAATGGAAAACAATATTAAACAGATTTTTCAATTCGAACCTCCGTACGTGTACTTCAGTAAAAAAATAAGTATTTATTTTCATAAAATCGACCCTTTAGAATAGGGAATACAAGGAATAATTATATATTTTCGCTTTAAAGTTGCCTTATTTTTGTAAATATACCTAATATAATATATGTTATAAAGTTAGGCCTTACTCTTTCTAAGCCTTCAGTTACCATTTTGAGTGCCTGCTGCCGAGTTATTACATGCCAAGAAAGTTACAACTACAACAACATTAAAAGCTATATAAGGGGTAGCTGGGTCTTAGCTCTAAGTTTTTTTTTAGTTCTGCCTCTCAGAGAGACCATGTTAGTGTTTTTAGTCAACCTGGTGACAGTGTTTTAGTGGATCAAGTATACAGTAAAAGCGAGTTAGTGTTTACGCGAGTAGACATATTTTGTGTTTTGTGGACATTGTGGAGTATAACAAGCATTAGTTAAACAACAGTAAATATTTGTAGAGTAAGAGTTATTCTTTCGCACCCTTAAATAATTAATTTTAAAAGCATGTACTTCGCATGTAAGTAGGTAATTGTAATCACTAACCCTTGCTTCAAAGTTATAAGGTCATTAACTCATTATCATCCACCGGAGTCACACGCGTCACTTCCTGGACAGTATATAAGCGGCGCGAAAATACTCATTATAAAAGCAACATTTGTCTCGATAAAACATTTAGCGCAAACGCTGCGATTGTTTACGGTACAATTGAATAGTACTTTGTAGTCCAAAACGATCTTTTTAAAACTGTGCTTTTCAGCGCAATTCTTTATTATCCGAATTTCGAGAGTTGTTATCACTAAACCATTGCTTCAAAGTTATAAGGTCATTATCATCCACCAGAGTTGCACGCGTCGCTTCCCGTATAGTATATAAGCAGCGCGAGAAGGCGGGCCTACTCATTGTAAATGCCACATTTGTCTCGATAACACGTTTAGCTCAAACGCTGCGATCGTTTACGGTACAACTGAATAGGGGAGTTACGGGCAAGATAACATCGTAAGGTAAGATGACACAGTGCCCATTGCGAATTAAATATTCGAGCCAGTTGAGAAACAACGAGTTTACTCATGGTCTCATAGATGACGCTTCAGCAGAAATTGTTTACGGCTGTCAGTTCAACGAAGTTTTCAGAAAAAAATGATCGCAAACATTTGTGGCAATTGAAAAATTATTTTTCTTCAATATTGTAGTGGTAATATCTACAGACAGGTACGTATTCAAATATTTTTAAGTATGGTGATGCTAATAGCAGTTATTGTTTGTTTTATATTTAAAGAAAAGTACAAGTAACTTCAAAACATGTTTACAAATAATCCATTGGTTAAAGTTTCATCGATTCCGGGTAAAACGACATACCTGCAGTCAGTCTACGATGACATACTATATCATCTTATCCTAATGTGAGTGCATAATGATGAATGTTTAAATAATATGTTTTCTTTTTATTTCAGTATGTAGAGTTTGTTACTATGACAACGAGGAATACTATATTCAACTCTATGGGCAAGATGACCACTCGGAGAATGATGATGATGCCGCCTGCATTTATTGTAATGACTTGTGCAAACATACCAGGCCAAAGAGCATTGGGTAAGGTGCGAGCCTTGCTTGAATTGGTGCCACACATTGTGTGCAGGTGTTCCATATAAAATAAAGCAATTAACGTGTGAATTGTGCATAAATAAGAAGTCTTACATTGACGATGTCATCTTAGACGAACTTGTGTCATCTTACCCAATTTCTACTTGCTTGTTTAATATGTTATTTTTTTTATGCTTACTTTCAGATGTTTTAAATACATTTTTGTTTGATTGTAATATACAAGAGTTTATGTACATACTTTGTTTTATTTCTTAGCACCCTTCGTTTTCTTTTTAATTTCACTCCAACTAAAAAGTATGTTATCTTGCCTGGAACTCCCCTAGTACTTTGTAGTCCAAAACTATCTTTATAAAACTGTGCTTTTCAGAGCAATTCTTTGTTTTCCGAATTTCGAAAATTGTTATTCTTAATTTTTATTTCTTTCTACAGGGTGTCCAAAAAATGACGGATTAACTCTACGGTGCGTTACTGAGGGATGCCTTATGAACCCTGGAAAAATATGAGAAAAAAATTCCTGGGCCGTATTTTTCGAAATATTTCGAAATTAATAAAAATACATCTGGCAACATTGATACTGCAACAATTTCGCAATCAAAAATGTATCCATAGTAAGTTATTAATATGTTGGTGACACTGTAAGTCTATGTCAAATTCAAGGTTAGTAGGTTAGGTTTTGTGTCAGTTTTGACACAAACTGTCGCAAAACCTAACCTGCTAACATCGAATTTGACATGAACTTACAGTGCCACCAACATATTATTCATACAACAAATATTTCAATGCCAAGCTTGATTTCGTATATTATTATTGTACAAAGTCTGTCTGCCATATTTAGTAATTGACAAACTCAACAGGAAATCAGTTTTTTAAAATACTTAAATATTGAAAACAATTTAGTTAAATCCCAAGAATATTAAAAAAACAGATATTTTAATAAGTCCCAGATATATTTGACACTATAATTATACACTAGTTATTTAAATAAACGGATTTCATTACCCACCTTTGACCAGAAATATTTTGAAAAATACGGCCCAGGGAATTTTTTTCATATTTTTCCTTGGTTCATTAGGCATCCCCAAGTAACGCACTGTAGAGTTAATCCGCCATTTTTTTTGGACACCCTGTATAATACTTTTTAGTCTAAAAGATTGGATACATTTTTTAGATAGATTTTGCTTTTCATTTATCACAATGGCTGTTGAATCATTGAAAACTGACAACACTATGGTGCCTCACACCGTAGTTCCTATAATTGGAGATGGAGCCTGTCTGTTTCGGGCCATCTCCTTTCTATTGTATGGCACACAGGTGATGGCCAGAGAAGTACGCAACCAAATCGTTAGCGTTGGCCAACTGGGAAGAGTTTGCCGTTATGTCCCAAGACAGACGGACTTTGAAGGGCTGTCACTCGGAGACTATTTAAATCAATCACATTATTAAAAGAAATTCGTGCATATTTTTTCAAGCACTACAACTTTCACATTCGCAATTTTCGGACAATACCACTCCCACAGAGCTAGAATGGCGGAAACCGATTTTTGGTAACTTTGTCGCCCTCTGCCGTTTGAAATACCAACTTCTCGGTATTGCGGCAGGAATCAAAAATGTGTAGAATTTTATTTCCAACATTTTTTTGTTCAATAACTTTTTCTGTGCGACCAATGGATCACGAAAAAAACAAATTTTATTGTTTTCAAGATGGCTGCTGTTTGGCAGGGGTGGGGTAACGGCTTTTTGGATTTACACTTGTCTAATGACCCTAAACCACTGGCCAAGAGGAATAGCCGCGGACAATTTTTTTAAGGTTAATTTTACTGTACTATCGAGCGAAAAATAAATTCATGTTAGTAAATCTTATAAATGCAAATAGAAACCACATAAGGAATATTCACGGCATGGAAGTTGTAATAGCTATTTGTATAACTTGTTTTGTAAGTCATAACTACTTTTTTCATGAATTTGCAGTTTGATTAACGAGGACGAAGCCCGAGTTAATTAAGCAAACGAGTGGTAAGAAATTTGATATTAAGGCTACACTACAACAAGAACCAGTAAACAAGAAGATAGAGGATAAACACTTGAATAGCTAAGTCATCTCCTAAGGAATGCAAGATGACAGACTATCAAAGAAAGTTATGGAGGCCAAATAGCACAGGAAAAGGAGATAACATGGTTGAGCCAGCATATCAAAATTGGACAGACAAGAGGCAAAACACTAGTGGAGATGAAGAAATGTGCCAGAGACCAGAAGAAATGGAAATAATGGATAAACGGATAAATGAAACATCGCCGGATACCTGTTTAGGGTACCAGGATTTTAGAAGAGGGTTAATTTTTAAGGTCTCATGCTTCTTCAAGGTTATTTGAAGATTTTTAAATTTTTAAAACGACACTTAAAACAAATGCTGAACATTCAATTTTTAATTAAATATAACCTAAACTATTTTTAGGCAATAATTATAAACACCTTAAGCGAATTGTTAATTTTATCGAAACATTTCAAACATAAATTATTATAAAAATGCATTTCTGAGAAACTAAGAAATAAATTGGCAAAACAGACATAAATAATTGTGTTTATTTTTAAATGCAGTACCTACAAAAAATACAATACATTTTGGCTGCATTTCTTAAGGATAAAAAAGTTGTTTTTCTTCCCAAGATAACGCAAAAATAATTAACCAGACATAATTAAAACTAACAATTGTTTTGTTGCTGCTTTAAATTTACATACAACACGCGAATAGTATTTTGCTCTTGAGTATTTACTTAGGTATATTTGTAGCCGTTATGAGTCCTCATATGGATAACTAACTTCGGTTTCTGCACTGTTTTAAATTCACAAATTGAACATCCATAAGGTTTCTCGCCTGTATGTCCCATCATATGGTAGACTAAATTACCTTTCTTTGGTGTTTTATATTCGCAAATGGAACATAAATAAGGTTTTTTCCCCTGAATGTTTTTTCATGTGCATCACCAACGAACCCTTTTCTGCTGCTTTATATTCTCAAAATGAACACGAATAAGATTTTGCACACCTAGATGTGTCCTTATATGGTTAAGTAAATGGTCTCTTTTTACAGCTTTGTATTCACAAATGGTACATGAGTAAGGTTTTTCGTTGCGTATGTCTCTTCATATGCTTCATTAATGAGTCTTCACTGCTGCTTTTTACTTGCAAATAAAACAGGCATAAAGCTTTTCGCCGGTATATGTTCTCATTATGTTTAACTAAGAATTCTTTCTTTACTGCTTTATAATCGCAGATGGAACAACAATATGGTTTTTCACCTGTATGTTTCTTACATATGATTATCTAACATTTCTTTCTTTATTGCTTTAAATTCACAAATAGAACAACAATAAGGTTTTTCACCTGTATGTGTCCTCAGATGGTAAACTAAGTGTCTTTCTTTGTTGCTTTTATATTCACAAATTGAACATCGATAAGGTTTTTCTCCCGTATGTGTCCTCATATGAATAACTAATTTTTGTTTCTGTACTGCTTTATAATTGTAAATTGAACATGTATATGGTTTATCGCCTGTATGTGTCCTCATATGTATACTAAGTTGTGTTTTTGCGCTGCTTTATATTCGCAAATAAAACACGGAAATCCTCCGCAATCCATGCAATTGCTTCGCATTCCACGCAATCTCTTCGCAATCCACGAAATCGCTCCCGAAATCCACGAAATACCACCGCCTGCTCTGGTCAAAAAACATCGTAGAGGTATTACAGGCGGTGGGAAAGTATCACCTCCCCTACGGGGATGGTTCCCACTTTCAAAATTTTGATAATAAATATATTTTCGCCAACTGCGTCGCATTTTGTCCTTCAACTGGGATCCATTAATTTTCACAAACATATTTTGATTGGTCTTTACAATTTTTTAAGTTACGATATCTTATAACATAAAATCGTTGCTCTCTTTCTTTCTTTCTTTCTTTCTTTATATCTTTCTATCTTTCTATGTTTGTTCGCTATCTCCTCCGAAGATACTGGACCGATTAAGTTGTATGATGGCTTAAAA
>CALNHX010010883.1:0-36547 GCA_940337035.1 Agriotes lineatus | reverse complement strand
ATAATCTTATTAAACATCCATAATTAATGTTGTATTTTCAATCATTTTTGTTTTTCCTGTAACAGTTTGGGTTTATGTTTGTTTCGTATTTTGTTTGTTGAAATTTGGCTGGAAATTAATTAATGTTAATGTTATTAAGAAAGTGTTAGTTTATTGATTAAATCTTTACCTTTAATTTTTAAGAGTATTTGGATTAAGGTAAAATGACTAATCAAGAAAAATAAAAAAGAATACATTTTAAAAGAAAACGACAAAAACTACAACGGTGATTTCTATTCTTTTAACAAAAACTGTTTTCTATTAACTATTAATATCTGTCTTTTAGCAAAATAATTTTTAAGAAAACATACGAAAAAACCAGAAAATAATCACAACTCTATCCTGTTTTTCAATACTTATTGGTAAAAGTTGGAGTTTTGAAGGAAAAAGAAAAATTATATTTCAATTTTAAACAAGAAGATGTAATGAATCCTAATTATTAAGATACGATATGTTTTTTCTTGGTATGTATTAAATGTGAGGTTTTATTCTTTCACTTATTGCTTGCTTGTTTAAACTTTCAGAATAACTACTGCAAAAGGCTTGTATTTTAAATGTATTTTCTCTGATGAAGCTTGTATAACCAGCGAAACGTTATAATAACCTTTTAAATAAAATTTTAATGTGTTTTTGACAATACAGAGTTCTGATTGAAACTTATTTTTCATGTAGAAATTTCAAGTAGCTGAGCTAATACAATGCCAACATAGCTGATTTCATCTCCAAATTACTAGTTTATATACAAAAACAGCTGTAACCCCAAAATTTTATTTTTACTAATATTGCTAGTAAATAAAATATTGTATGCACCTTGGGAGATATTCATGTTCTTTAGCTTAGGTTGACTTACAGACCTCAGACTAGAAGCCCTCGGTCTGTAACACATGTCAACCCAAGGGAAAAACATATTCATATCTCCGTTAATGCATAAGTATCTCTTATTTTTAGGTTGAAAAAGAATGTTGTTCGGCAACCGTTTTTGAAGTGATTACCACCAAAACTGTCATTGAAGGAGACGTTTCTCTTACTGACACAAAAAGTGTATTTTGCAATGCAACACTTTTAGTTCCTAGAATTAATAGTATATTGTTTTATTAGAATTAAAAGTGGCACTTTGTTTGACGAGCAATTATGTTTGCATTTGCAAGACAAAGCGCACCGTAGCCGAGCAAATGCAAAAATTGCAAGTCAAACAGGGTCACTTTTAATCCAAATAATACATACTATTTTTTCTGCAACCTAGAAAAGTACAAAATATTAAAAATTTTAGATGATTGATTACTTTTGACGTTTCTCATTTAAAAATCATTATGACAACTACATTCACAGACGACCAAATGGAAGTTGCGTTTAGTTCCATGGAAGTAAAAGTACTTCCTAGGAACTAAAAGTGTTACATAGCAACATACACTTTTTGTGTCAGTAGGAGAAACGTCAACTTCAATGACAGATTTTGGTATTAATAGTTATTTACTATACAAGTGGAATAACAGCATCATTAATATACGTGTGTGTAAGTTACAAACGAGTGCGTAGCACGAGTTATGTAAGCACACAAGTATATTAATGATGCATTATCATACATGTATTGTACAAAATTTGAGAAAAGTGCATTAAGAGAAATGTCAGATGTCATTTTCAAAAATATTTTAGTAGGCAAATGTCATTATGTCATTCATTTGACACTATTTCAGTTACGTAATGAAGTCATTACACAACTCAGTTGCGTAATGAAACCATTACATAACTGAGTGGTGTAATGAGCTTCATTACCTAACTGAAATAGTGTCAAATGAGTGACGTAATGCGTTACTTATCCCACTGGAGTAGATAAAAGTAATTACTTTTGGTTGCGGAAAATACTATTTTATTTAACAAGCATATAATGTAGGCTATATTACGCGAAGATGAAATCATCCAAGTCTAATACAGCCATTATATGCAAGTCAAGTGCAATAATTTATCTACAACTATATAGTTTTTGATAATAACTAGGTACCTAATTAATCAACTTGATAATATATTCAAATTTATCAATCGATATTTACCTTCAAAACCTTTCTGCCATTTAACAGCACACCGGAATCACTTTGCAACACCTTACAAGAAAACAGATAGTTACCAAATTTTACTGCGATATATTGGTAAATGTTATACGTTTACAACTCAATTTATACTTCCTATAATGCTGTATTTGCCTAAACAGATATCAAAAACTTTAAATATTGACAAAGAAAAAAGTATTTTTTATTACACTACTTTATTTTCAATACAAGATTAATAGCAGATACACTGTGATTGAGGTCACCGCCCTGGGCCGAAGTGGTTTAGAATTTCGTCTTGATGTCTTGCTTTCGGTCGTACTCGTCTTCTCTATTGAACGAAGATAGTAATTAATAATAAGTACAAAAAATTGCTAAAAATTTTAACATAAGTTATTACTTCTAAGGAAAAAAATGCTCATTGTATTTATGGTACTTTCTGATGATATTGTTTGTATTCGCAGAGTAGCACAATTCAAAGGCTGCTAAATATTGCAGCATAATTCTAATTTGCAGTAATACTCGTTTCGTGTTGTTCTGATCCCGGTCATGGAAAAAATTGTATATAAGCAGGAGAGAACGCCATTTTTTGTTCTATGTATTTGTAGTCCTCGCGTTTCGCACTTCCGCCTCAAACTCACACTTTGGAAAAACGTATGCCTTTCTCTTCCTTGTTAGAAAGTACTATTGATTCATGTTACCATCGATATCCTTCAGTTATTTTATCACCCCGCCCCCCTCAATTTTTTCGTCGGGGATTGGCACAATGTTGGCAACCCTATGCAGAAAAACCATTTTTGCCCATGATGAATGTAGATTTCGTGAAGTTATTAGAATTTTGAATTAAACAACAAAAATATAAACAAGAAAGCTTAATAAACTTTTTTTATACAAGGTACAGTTACTGAAGAAATTGAAATTAAAAATGAAAAAACTTTATTTTTAACCTGACTTGTTCAGCTGCTGTACGTATTAATCTTCCTTACTTTTGGTTGTTTAGTTACAAAATACTATTTTTTTAAGAAATAAAATATTTTATATTACATTTAATAAAAATTACTATTTGTTTCTAACTTTGATACGGTTCTGTCGCTAGACTCGCACCTCTATTGTATAGATGTTTTGTAAGAATTGTCTAAATAGCATAAAAATGTATTAAAACTAGATTGACTTGTTTATAAAAAAATGTACACATGTATTTACCAAACATAAACTGAATTGTTAATAAAAAAGTAGAAATTTACAAAAAATAAACCGAATTGTTAATAAAAAAGTGCATACATATTTACCAAAGATTTTTTATTAACAGTTTAGTTTATTTTTTGTAAATACATTTACTTATTTTTTTATTTAATATATTTTTTTAAATACATATGCACTTTTGTATTAACAATTTAGTTTATTTTTTTATAAGTACGTGTTGACTTTATAAACAATTTAATTTCTTTTTCGTAGTTCTTTTTATATTCAATTAACTTAAAAATACAGTATATTTCATTTCTTCTCTACACACCCCTGCATCTTTCTTACCCATTTTCTGACAAATTTAATTTTATTTCAATTATACTCGGGGTTATTATTGCAATTTTTAAATAATTTTACTGCACGCCAGTAGTCTACTGCCATCAAAAATAAATGGAGGAAATTGAAAAGTTGTAGTAGGCTTAGTTTTATTAAAGAAATGATTTAAGAAGTTACTCAAAATCAGAAAAAGAGTAGAATTTAAATTGCAATGGAAACAGTTTTATTGGTAATAATTGATTTGTAATATAATGTAAATGAATTAAAATTGATTTGCCTTGTTAATTTGCATTTATCTAGTTTTCGCAATTTCTTTTTCAAAATGAGCTGCTTCTAAACGGTAGTACCTAGGTATAATCGACCCACAGCGTTGCAGTCTCCCTCCTATATTAGAGGCTCTAGGAGTGGTAGTTCGAAATGGGAGCCGTAAACAGCAGGATTACCCAAAACTGTTTTATAATAAGAAACCGTTTTGAAAGGCCAGTGTCTATGAGTGCAAATACATATAACAATTTCAAAAATAATTTGTTTGATAGTATCTAGTATCCTGAATTATAGAGGGTCCGGCAGAATGACCGACCCTATTTAAATTATTAATAATTGTTTCAAATTTTAAAATATTTTTATTTTTTTCAAAATGTAAAATAAAAACTTGCCAATTTTAGTTACAATATAATTTATTTATTAAAAATATTAGGTTTTGAAAATAACATCACTCAAACTCAAACTTCATTTTCACACTAATACAGATTAACCTAATTTTTAATTTGATTAAATTCATCAAGTTGGGCCTATCAGACAGAACTCTTTGCTGTATTTTAAAGGATTTAAAATTTCATCCTTACAAAGTTCAAGTCGTGCACCAGTTACTAGGTACCACGAGATTTAGAAGTTCGGGTTACGTTTTGTGAACAATTCCTTCAACTACTGAATAATAATAACCAAATTAATTTGGAGCAAGTGCTAATATTTTTAATAAATAAACTATATTGTAACTAAAATTGGAAAGTTTTTACTTTACATTTTTGAAAAAAAAATTAAAAATATTGTAAACTTTGAAACAGTTATTAACAATTTAAATAGGGTCGGTCACTCTGCCGGACCCTGTACTACTTACTCTTCGTATTCTTGCACAGACCCCCATGTAAAGTCATACTCATTTTCTTCAATGATTTCTGCAGTAATATCGGATGTTTCTTGTTTACTTGAAACTGGAGATTCGCTGCGGTTACAATCTTCGACAATTTTCTCTAAAATACCCCTACAAAATTGGCCTGTTTCTGTGAAAAAAAAAACAGAAGGTTGCACCATTTCATTATTGAATGAAAACATACGTGTCAGCAAAGGTATTTTCTCAATGATGCTGTTAAAAAGAATTTCCACTTCTTTTCTTATACAGGGTGTTTCAGAATAACTGTTCCTAATTCTCAGAATTGAGAGAGGGCATGTTATGCAACACTTTTTAATAATAAACTAGTGTTCGGAAATACTTCCGTTTCGAGATAATACGACATTAAGGAATTGAGTACTTGAAATAATCTCAATGTGGAAAGTAACGCATGCATACAAAATAGCTGCAGATAGTGAACCTTATCCATGGCAACATGGCCGGAGTTACTTGAAGATGTGCCACTTAATATTCATAGAGACTTGGTCTTTCAATATGATGGTGCACCAGCGCATTTCGGTTTAAATGTTCGAGATTATTTAAATGCACAATTTCGAAACCGATGGATTGGGAGACAAGGTCCTATTCTTTGGCCTGCACGTTCGCCAGATATGACTCCAATTGATTTTTGTATTTGGGGTCATATTAAATCACTCGTCTATGTGACACCTGTGGACACAGCAGAGGAGTTAGTGGCTCGAATTATTCTGGCTTTTGATGACATTCGTGATCGTCCGCAGATATTTCGAAGAATTACCTTGTGTGTCGACAATGGCAGCCATAATTTTGAACAATTCTTATAATTTTTGTGTAATACCATTTTTTAAATATTAATAAAAATTGCAACCGCTGGAAATCAATAAAATCGTTACTTTTCACATTGAGATTATTTCAAGTACTCAATTCGTTAATGTCGTATTATCTCGAAACGGAAGTATTTCCGAACACTAGTTTATCATTAAAAAGTGTTGAATAACATGCCCTCTCTCAATTCTGAGAATTAGGAACAGTTATTCTGAAACACCCTATATATCGTATCTGCGTACCCCTCCTTGAAGCAGTTGCCTTATTATTTCTTCTCTTTCGACGTGCGAAATTATGTTTAACCAGTGTTATATTTGTATAACTAACGTCAAATTCTTCGTATTTATTGATATCGCACATGCACAAAGTTGCCAGGTCAAAGAAATACAATACACGAGATTGGAGTTACAAATATTACCAGATAGCTTTTTATGTCTTGTCATTTTTATAATCTATTTGCACCTGTTGTCTGGGCACGACGTTACAAAACACAAACACCTGACATCTGTTCAGCAGAGAACACCACCTTAGTTAGTCGTATACTTACCTAAAGTAGAAATGTTTATAACTAGTTTGACTATAAATTTCCAGGTGGTAGCATCCTGCAACACAATAAAGCGAGAGGGAAGATTGGAGCATATTCTTTGTTCCAATCCCCAACCTTAATCATGAGTGAATGCTCAACAGACACATCCGTAAATATACTGGAAGTCCCAGTTTATTTCTTCAATTGCTTGTCGCCAATTTGTTGTTGCAAAGGAATGGTATAACTGAGTGTCATCCGCATATATCGAGAGATCCAAAAAAAACTGTTCCTCAGCGGGCTGTGGAAATTCAATGTATGAATAATATGTTGGTGACACTGTACGTCAATGTCAAATTCGAGGTTATCAGGTTAGGTTTTCCGTCAGTTTTGACATAAAATGACGCAAATCCTAACTTGCTAACCTCGAATTTGACATTGACGTACAGTGTCACCAACATATTATTCATACGTAGAATTTCCACAGCCCGCTGAGGAACAGTTTTTTTTTGGATCTCTCGATATATGAACGTTAGAAAACAGGACTTAAAATAATTGAGCCCTGCGGATCTCCCCATGTTACAACTAGAAATATTGAAATATCATTACCTAATCTAACAAATTGCCAACAATTTTTTAAGTAACTTGCAATTAACGTAATAGCATACTTGAATAGCGAACTCCTAAATATTTTAGGACGGTAATTAAGGTGCTGTGATTGACTGTATCAAATGCCTTCCTATAATCTAATAGAACAAGGGAAGTGATCTTCCCTTGGTAAGTGGCACTCAGAATATCGTCTTGTCACTTTCACATTAAGTTGAGTAAAGTAATTTTTTCGAATACCTTGGACCAGGGTTTCTCAACCTGGGGGTTAAGAGTGATTAGTCAAGGGGCCTCAAAGACCGTTGCATTTCATTTAAATATATAAAATACGTTGCACAAAAATTAGAAAAAGTTTTAAACACTCGTTAGAGAAAAACTAAATACAAGTAACATCTTTAAGTGTGAAGCAATTAAATTCAGTGCGAAACTTGAGAATGCAGAGAGATTTCAACGTTTCAACCAGAAAATTTCCATTTTTAAACTTTGCTTAGGCATAGGGGGTCGCCATGCTACAGCTAATGAAATACGGGTCGCCTGTACAAAAACGTTGAGAAGCACTGCCTTGAACAAAGCAGAAAACAAACTAATAGGTCGTAAGCCTTTAATTTCAGTGGGCTGCTTATTTTTAGATAAAGGTTTGATAATCGCATGTTTCCAACCTTGCGGGACAGTCGGGGACAGTGTTATCGACAATGCATGAATTAATTATATGAGTAACAAAAGTTATAATACAGTTTTATCATAGACATATTAATGTTATCAGCCCCAAAGACATTTGACTTGCTTTTTCTACTAATATCTGATATTATATTGATTTCGACCAGATAAAAGCTAAAGATTGTATCATGGTTGGAGTTTAGTTCATACATATCGAGGGCTGTAGATTGACTAGTAACATTATTCACCTTGGGGACACCATTTATAAAAAAAATATTAATTATATTAGGATAGTTTAAATTGTCAGGTAGCTCAACATGTTTTTTTTACCAACCTCTAGCATATCGAAATGCTTCCACAGAGCATTATTATCATGATTAATTGATATGATTTTTTATTTTTCAAGCTGAGTGTAGCTAAATTACGCAAGGTATTGTAGTATTCCCAGTGTTGGAGTAATTTGGTTTGCAAAATTTGGCTTTAGCTTTATCTCGTAGGGACAAAAGATATTTCAAATTATCAGTTAGCCAAGGGGCATTTTTGTAAAAGAGCTCTCAAATTAAAGTATTAAAACATTGCAATTTTACATCTACATCTGCATCAGTCATTTGGAACATGTGGTGAAAAGTTAAAGCTTGTAAATCAGCATAAACAGAAGCAAGGTCAATTTGTTTTAAGTTTTGAAAATTCCTTTTAGTTGCGATGTTAGAACGTTCTTTGGTAATAACATTACAAAACACTAGGTCATGGTCAGCAAGATAACAATCAATAACACCAGGATCTGCATCCGAAATCATAATCAGATATATAAGTGATGCAGAGTTTTTGTTATGCTTGTGGGTTGATTAATAATTTGATCTAAATCAAAGGATTCCAATAAATTCTGCATATAAACTGTAGCAGTATAAAAAAAGCAAGTGCTCGAATTGATAACCCAGATTTTCTGAACAGATTTGAGTTCTTTGATGAACAGTTCTACAAATGTTTCTACAAATTTCAGGAGTGAAAGATTCGAATGCTGCTTCAATGAAAATCTTCAAGGTCTTAACGTTGTCGGCAAATACCAAATCTCGAACAATTCCCCATACACTGAAGTCCATTGGCGTTAAGTGACATGATCTTGCAGGCCACTCAATCGGGCCCCTTCACCAATCCAAGATTGATGGAAATGGAAGTAGTGATGGGAAGTTTCGATACCTTTGCGGACTTGTTCATTCCAATCCTATTTCGCAAGCGGAACGAGTCTGTCGGATTCCTTTTTCGGAACGAAATCGAATTTGAAATGCACATGCAGGTGCCCGCGGTACCCGGCTACTCGCATCCGAATCTCGGAACGAACAACGCGCTGGCTGTGCTCGCGATCTCGGCTTCTTGGTAAAGACCGTATTAGTGACTTAAGCAAGAAATTCAAAGCAAACTGGAATCCTATGTAGAAGATCTAGTTCAAAAACTCCATGATATTAACATTATAAACATAGGTAGAAATTGACATTCGAACTCAACAAATTGTTAAACCAATTTTCCTATTGTCCTGTGAAATACAGGGTCCGGCAATGAAACGGGAAGATTTTGTAAATAATTTTATTGTTGAAAAATTATTTTTTTTATAATTATTAATACATTAATGGGAAATAAAAGAGTAGCCATTTAATTTACAATGTTAAAAAATTATTTTTTGAATACTACATCTGCCAAATGTCCTCCGTTGACATTTATGCATTCTTGGAGTCGAGCCTGAAAGTTTTGCATCATTCTTCGTGGAGTTACCTAAAAACAAAAGTGTTTGCAACTGATCCACCCAGGACAATCCCGGCCCTCATACAACGAATTCATGACGAGATTGTAGCAATACCTGTTGATATGCTGCGAAGAGTGATGCACAACTTTCAGGCTCGACTCCAAGAATGCATAAATTTAATGTCAACGGAGGAGATTTGGCAGATGTAGTATTCAAAAAATAATTTTTTAACATTGTAAATCAAATCGCTACTCTTTTATTTCCCATTAATGTATTAATAAGTTTTGGTCATTAAAACATATATTAAAAGGAGGCGTTTCATTAAATTTAAAACAAAAAGTGTTTGATAAATGCATTGTTCCGACTCTAACATATGGTGCGCAGGTGTGGGCAACAACTAAAAGCTCACTTAATAAACTCGTAATCACTCAAAACAAAATGTTACGATCCATTTTAAAAATATCATTAAAGGACCGGGTAAGGCTAACCGAAATAAAAAAACGCTTAAAAACTCGTGATGTGGAAAAATGTTGTAAAACTCTTAAATGGAAGTGGGCGGGACACCTGGCCAGACTAGAAAACCGATGGACTAAAAGAGTTACCAAATGGTATCCCATGTTGGTAAAGAGAAGGAGAGGACGTCCCAAGACGAGATGGATCGACGAGATAGAAGAGATGGCTGGGAAAAACTGGATGGACAAGGCACAAGACAGGCGCTGGTGGCAGAAAAAAGGGGGAGGCCTTTTGCCCGCTTCGGGATGCATAAAAATGGCTATTTGGATTTGGTATTAATAATTGTAAAAAAAAATAATTTTTTAACAATAAAATTATTTACGAAATCTTCCCGTTTCATTGCCGGACCCTGTATATATTTTTTCTGTAGCATGATATAAATTAATAGCCAAAAAACTTTATAGTTGCGAAAAAGTAGTTTGGCCATGTTTCTATTTAAATTTTCATTGAAAACGTTTGTTTAAAGCGGGAAGGTGTAATCCTGACGTTACTAATGTGGGTTTTTAAGTATTGGTAATTGGTTCCATTCCATTCATCTCAAAAAATGTAATAGTACAGAATGTACAGCCACGGTATTTTAACAGAATCTACAATATAAAATATATTATTTGCACAGTAAGTTCTGCTCGATATTTTAATTAAATATGTACCCTAAAAAAACAAAATGCTCGATAACTGAAGTTTACTATTAATTGAATTTTTTATAATATTGTATTAATAAACGCTCGATAATTTAATGTGCATTAAGGGTTCGATTAGAAAAACTAAATGGCCGTGTGTGCGTATCATCTCACCGAGCTCTGTGGATTAGTGGTTAACACGTCTGCTTAGCATTTGGGAGGTCGTGGGTTCGATTTCCGTTGCCGTCTGCTCTGATTCAGGTTTTTAGGTGGTTTTCCTGAGTCAATAGAGTACCTTCTCTGAGGTAAATGCACGAGCAGTACTTCTCCACCTTTTCTGGCCTCTCTTCCATTCTCCTCCCCTCCTTTCTCTCGCCCATTCTGAAATTCCCGTTATCGGCTGAAGAGGGACGTAAGGTTTCTATGCCATCTCGCCTCCAGTTAGGGGAATTGAATGACTTTGAACATTTACCTTTACCTGTGGGTATCAGTGCATATTATATGAGTGATATGCAGTTTTATTTACAGAATGTTTATCACGTTAGAACTGACTTTAATAAGTATGAGTCACGGTAAGATTCCTCAATACAGTTCATCTGAGAAAAGTGAAAGTGATATATTTGACAAGCATGTGCCAAAGAAATGAAGGAAGAAGGTAGATAAGAAGTGGAAAAGAGAGCAAGTGTTCAATAGCAAAGCCTTAGCTCTCAAATCAGTGAAGGAAGAAGGTATTTGGAGCTTTGTTCATAAAAATTTCGATACAGATGGAAACGTTACAATAAAGTCAAATATCGCGGAGAGCAATGTGCCTCTGGTGTATAGTTGTATTCAGCCAATACTTTTTTTTTTTAATTTAACCCCTTTATTATACAATCTGTCCTTATAAACAGGGGACAATAAGTATTTCGTATGTTTATATCATAAGTAATACAAGTAGCAGTTACTAACCACTAAATGTTAATGGACATGCAGGGTCAGGCTCCAATGAACCCCCCTATAATTAGTTTACTAACCTATATTACAAGCTAATGGTTTAACTTAAAGGAAAATTTGATTAAATTAACTAGTAGAAATTAAATTAAGTTTATCTTAGATTTAAATATTAACATTAAAACGCGCTGGAAGTTCGTTAGGTTTAAATCGTTTTAGACGTTTTGGGCGATCGGGATCATTCATTAAGGAGTTCACAAGTTCATTAGGATGAACTGTTAATCTGTCTTTATATTTTTGAGAAATTTTCCCTATTTCCTCTCTCACTGTTAGGACACTTAAATCACTTAATAGCACTCTATTCGGCACATACCACGGTGCACTAACTAAAGCACGTATCACTTTATTTTGAAACCTCTCGATAATGGCCAGGTTGGTGTTGCTAGCAGTTTCCCATATGGAAAGGCCATAAGTCCGGATAGGTTTTTAACCACTAACGTGTATTCATTGACGAAGGGATGAATATAGGCTACAAATATTCGTAACAAGACGGCTTGGCCTGGCCCTCTTACCCTCGTCTCTTAACAACAAAACAAGACTCCATCTCCCGCAAAAACTAAACTGGTTTTACAGCAAAACATAAAAGGTGTAAGTTCCAATTAATTTTGGGACACACCTTGGAAATTGTCCAGGAAGCGGAAACGCGTGAAAATGTTATCCAGCAAAAAATGGTTATTGACAAATCTGCTTATTCGGATATAGATTAGATTAGATTAGATTAGATTCCACGACTGCCTTTTGCTGGCATGCGCACGTCAGCCCTTTGGGCTTTTTGTACTGTCGGGAGTTTTCAAGTTAGCAGGCCGACATCTGTATCTTTTACTAGACTTGCAATGTCCCCTACTAGCTTGCGGTTGTCAATAGAGTTAAGGCTCCAATCGAGTTGGTGTCTTTTACGCTCTAATGCTGGGCATTCAAAGAGGATATGATAGGCTGTTTCATCATCCTCTTGGCATAGTCTGCAAACAGGTTCATCTCTATAGATATTGATCCTGTGCATAAATTCTCTGAATGCTCCAGTGCCTGTTAGTAGACTGACTACTTGCTTGATTCGAGTTCGGTTCAGTCTCAACAGGGTCGTGGTGGTTTGTGGATTCGGAGTTTTTAGCAATCTTTTGCAGTGTGTTGCTTGATTGTAGTTTCTCCACCTTAGTTGGTGTGCGGTATTGACCCATTCATTAATGGCTGAGCGGGCTTGGTTTTTCTGAATGCTTAGACCAGGTTCTGGACCGGTCATTGCATTACGGGCTGCTTCTTTTGCGAGCTTGTCCGCCTTCTCGTTTCCTTCAATACCTTGGTGACCTGGGATCCAGCATAATTTTACTGTATTTCCCTGGCTTAAGGTTTGAAGTTTGGATTTGCATTCCTTGACCAGTCTCGATGAAGTACTGAAAGCGTTTAGCGCTTTCAGTGCTGCCTGACTGTCTGAGAGAATGTGTATGTCTCGATTGAGCAGCTTCTTTTCTATGCTGATGTTTGCGCATACGTTAATAGCTTGTACTTCAGCCTGAAAGATGTTACAAAACTTTCCTAGACTGACTTTTTCGTTGGTTCTAGGATTGGTACTGTACACACCGGAGCCTGTACCCCCTTCAAATTTAGATCCATCAGTATAAAAAATGATGTTCTTATTTGTTGGGGTTGGTAGTTGGTCCGGATTCCAACTTGTGTGTACAGTAAAGTTCTTTTCAAAGTCATAAGCTTTGGTTATAAGATCAGAACCCATTTCTAATATTGGGTTGTTGCTGTGTGACATGATCTTGCCATGTCCTAGATTATTAGCTGTGGTCATCCAGTGACCAGTACTTTGTAATCTGTAGGCTGCCATTCTGGCTTCACCTTCCAAGAAGATGTGCAGAGGTGGCAGATTTAAAATAGCATTCAGTGCTTGTCCTGAGGTGCCTTTAAAGGCTCCAGTGATGCACCGATTAGCTAGATATTGTATTCTGCTAATTTTGTGGATCGCAGTTGCTTGTTTTATTTTGGGCCACCAGGCGATTATTCCATATGAAATTATTGGTCGAACCATGGTTTTGTACAGCCAGAAGGTCAGTTCCGGCTTGAGCCCCCACGTACTACCTATGGCTCTTTTCCCAATAACTAATGTTTGTATGCACCTGGTGATTGTTTTGTCTAAATGGGAGTTCCAAGTTAGTTTGGAATCGATGGTTAGACCTAGGTACTTAACCTCGTTCTCCCAGTTGACATTTGTCTCAAACAGTTTTATGTTGATTCTGTTTGTGATGTTCTTTCTACGAGTGAAAGCGACGAGAGTGGCTTTGCTGGGATTAATTCTAAGATTATTCTCTAGACACCACTCTTCAGTTATCTTTAGTGCTGATTTCATTACATTGTCTACGGTTCTTTGGTATTTACCTTGAATCAGTATGACAATGTCATCAGCGTATCCTTGAGTGTAGTAGCCTTTGTTATTGAGTTGGGTCAGCAGTTCATCAACTGTGAGGCACCACAGGAGTGGAGAAAGAACTCCTCCCTGTGGACATCCCCTTGTCGCCTGCACTGTCTTTTCCTTGTCAAATAACTTGACTTTTACAACTCTAGTGTTGAGCATTGCCATAGTCCATCTTATCGTGGTGTTATCGATCTGGTGGTTTGTCATTGCTCTTTCAATAGAGTGGTAGGAGGTGTTGTCGAAGGCACCTTCTATGTCTAGAAATGCTCCGACTGCGTACTCCTTGTACTCCAAGGTTCTCTCAATTTTCCCCACTAGTTGGTGTAGGGCGGTTTCACATGACTTCCCTGTTTGGTAAGCATGTTGATATTTGTGAATCGGGAGTGAAGTTAGGGCTTCCTCCCTCCAGTACCTGTCTACTAATCTTTCCAACGTTTTAAGGAGGAATGACGTTAGGCTGATAGGTCTGTAAGATTTAGCTTCTGCATAGCTGCTCTTACCAGGCTTAGGGATAAATACTACTTTAGTCACTCTCCAGGCTTGGGGAATGTAGCCTAAGGCAAGACTTGCTTGGAACATGTCTTTGAGTGGGTTCAGCAGTATATCTATCCCTTTCTGCAGCATTACGGGTTGTATGCCGTCGTTTCCAGCAGATTTGAAAGGGCTGAAGAGGCTAGTTGCCCATCTAATCCTTTCTTTGCTGACTATTCTCTTAGCTGTTTCCCAGTCTTCCCTCCTAGGGGTATGATTGGGTTCAGCCAGAGTAGGTTGTTCCACTGCTCCGGGTAGGTGAGTTTTTATCAAAAGAGATAAAGTCTCCTCTTCCGTTGTAGTGTATTCTCCGCTTTCTTTTTTAAGAGTGCCTACTGGGTTTATGGCTTGCTTTGAGATGATTTTGTGGAGTCTAGCTGTGGATCGCGTGGTCTCCACCTCCTGGCAAAACTTTTTCCAGGCTGCTATCTTAGCTGCCTTGATCTTTTTGCCATAGTCTGTGAGAGCCTTGTGATAGTTCTCCCAGTTATTTGTGGCTTTAGACCTGTTAAACAGACGTCTGACTTCTTGTCTGGTCTTTTCTAGGTCTTTATTCCACCAATTTGTGTGTTTTTTTGCTCTTTGCTGACTTGGGTCTATTAGAGGACAGCTACTCTGAAAGGAGTCAATCATGGCCTCTTTTAACCGGTCAGCATTTGAGTCTAAAACTACTTTATTGGGAGATCTGAACTTTAGGTGTTCTATCTTCTCTTGTAGTTTTTGTTTATATAGGTCCCAGTCTGTCTTTCTTGGGTTGTAGTAAACTCTTTGGCTTACTTCCCGTTGAGACAGTTCAAAGGTTATATAATTGTGGTCAGAGAGTGATGGTTCGTCTGAAACTTGCCATTTATTCACTGATTGACTAATTCTCATAGTGGTTATGGTAATATCAATAACTTCATGTCTATTAGAGTTATAAAAGGTTGGAGTGTTACCTTTATTGACTACTACTAGATTGTTAGTTAAGATAAATTCTAAAAGTGACTCACCTCTTATGTTGCAGTTGGTGCTGCCCCAAATGGTGTGGTGAGAATTTGCGTCACAGCCTAGGATGAGGTCTAGATCGTCTTGGGAGGCAGATGATACTAGGTTCTCTAGTTCCTTGCTAGGCGGTGGGTCCCTGGAATCGGATGGAAGGTAGACGGAGCTTATAATGGCTTGGTCACAACCTTCATCGTTATTCCATTTTATTTTAATTGTGGTTATGTCTCTAGAACAGAATTCCATTAGTGGTAAACAGTCTAGATTATTTCTTATAAGTATGCAGGTTCTAGGACTTGCATGATTATAAATAAGCCTACCTTTAGCACCCCCTAATCCACGGACTTGTCCCTTAACTATCCATGGTTCTTGGATCAGTGCTAAATCGATGTGATCTGCCAGCAGCTTTCTGCTTAGACTTGCAGTGGCTGCTTTGCAGTGGTGGAGGTTAATTTGAACTACCTTCAGGTGCTTCTTTCCTATCCTTGGAGCGGATGAGGAGAGTGACCTTGTTGAGGCCTAGGTGCGGCCTTTTTCTGCTCAGAAGACTGCCCTTGACTGGAAGTCTGGACTGTCAACTCTGCAGTAGAGGCACACTGTTTCATTTTTGTCTCGGTCACCGAGGTCTGAGCATCAGTGATCAGAAACGGTGATGACTCCATCAGTGTGTCGTCTTCACCATGTGAAAGAGCAGTTGTTAAATCCATACAAGTGAGTATTTAATGCAACTGTAACAGGTTTGGCTAAATACTTCTGGAGGGCGCCTGGTATCCAGAAGGCTCCGTTCATGACGCATATTATAAGCCCCTGCGCCTACACCTGCTGGTGCTCTGTTTTGCACGGGTCGCATAACACATTCGAAAAGGGGATTTTGGAACCAGAAAGGCTGATCTTCTAGACAGCCATGCATCTCTTGAGCCTGGTCCCCCGCCGTGAGATTTAGGATTTTTATTGAGGTTTTCTCCTCTTGGTCCAAGCGGTGAAGCCAAGACCCCCAGCACAGATATCTCCCGTAATACATGCCTACAGCAGAGATATCCATGTATGGTATAACGGCAATGACGTGACCAGAGGTTCGTCTTTGCCGGCATCGTTATCCCAAGTGCAGACCCTTAGCCACGACACGACAGCTGAGCTTGGGGGATGTTTATCGACTTCCCAGTCTAGATCCACAGGGTTCAGTCTCAACAGGGCCACCACGAGAAGGATGCAATCGTTAGGATCGCATATCACTGATCGTTGCCAGTGATACCCTGCGGTCTTCCTTGTTGTCAGGCGGAGGGTGCAAGACCTGAACAACTTGGCTGCACTGCCTCGGCATGAATCTTCACAGCGTTTATAGCCGTTCAGTTCAGCTGGCAATGCTCGGACCCCTATTCGGATATAACATATCGAAACAAACTACGACAGTATGAGTGGGTCAACACTCAAACCCTTAACTTAAATGAAAAAGCAATTTTCCTAGTCGACAAAATGAAGATATTATGTTATAATGCTTTAATTAGTCAGAAAACAATCAATATAAATAAACATAATCCCTGGTTTACTACCGAATTAAAAAATATGCAAAAACAACGTAATGATTCGTATAAAATTGCTAAACGCAATAATTCTGCTGCAGACTGGAGTTCCTACACAAATATTAAAAACAACTATAACCGTACATTAAAAACTTGTAAAAACAAATATTACGAAAAACAGATTGATTTATCCAAAGGATCATCTAAACTAATGTGGAAAAAACTGAAACAACTTATCAAGAACGAAAATGTCAACAGTGCTGAGTTTGTCGAGTTTGATAACAACAAATTGACTGAACCTAAAAAGATTGCGGAGCAGTTTAATAAATATTTTGTGGATAGTGTTCAAGACATTCCCATAAGTATTGGGCCAGCTAATGGTAAAATAAATTTAGGCGATATTGGAAACAATACCACAAGCATATTTAGATTTAAACCAATTACCTTGGAAAAATTACAGAAAGTGGTTTTAAAAATGAGTAACAAATCTAGTACTGATGTTATTAACCCTAAATTAATTTGTGACGCTTTACCAGTGATAGGAGAGATGCTGTTGCAGATTATTAATGAATCGTTTGCAACTGGGATTTTTCCTGAAATTTGGAAAACGGCGATTGTTAGTCCAATACCCAAAGTAAACGGAACAAAAAATAGTTCAGAATTCAGACCAATCAATATGTTACCTGCGTTCGAAAAAATCATAGAACATATAGCTAAGGAACAACTGGAAAATTATTTAGAGGAAAATAGAATCCTAATTAGTGAACAATCAGGTTTCCGAAAAGATCACTCTTGTGAAACTTCATTAAATTTAGTTTTAGTGAACTGGAAAGAGGATATAGAACATGGGAAAAAAATAGTAGCAGCGTTCATAGACCTGAAAAGAGCATTTGAAACAATCGACAGAGATCTGCTCTTAGCAAAAATGGAAAAATACGGAATAAAAGGATTCGAATTAAGATGGTTCAAGAATTATCTATGTGGCCGGCAGCAAATTACTAGATACGAAGGTGAAGATTCTCGAGCAGTTGAAGTGTGTTTAGGGGTTCCTCAAGGCTAAATTTTAGGCCCTCTTTTGTTTATCCTCTACATTAATGATATAAACTCAGCAGTGCAAGGTTGTCAATATAACTTATTCGCAGATGACACTCTGGTAACTAGTGCCGATATAAATGTGAACGATGCAGTAAATAAATTAAATAGTGACCTGAAAAATATATCTAAATGGCTAAAATTGAACAAGCTTAAGTTAAATACATCTAAAACAAAAGCAATGGTTATCAGTAGCGGACGATTATTAACCGATACGATAACTAGTGTAATTGTTGACGATGTAGTAATTGAATATGTCCCTAAAATAAAATATCTTGGAATTGTAATAGATAATAGACTATCTTTTAAGGAACATGTGGATTTTGTTGTAGGTAAAACGGCTAAAAAATAGGTTTCTTTGGGCGAATCAGTTCCAAATTAAACTTGTGGTCGAGGATACTTGTTTACAAAACAATTATTGCACCACATTTTGAATATTGTGCTAGCGTGTTATTTATAGCCAACGAAGGTGAATTGCAGCGTCTACAAAAACTGCAAAATAGAGCAATGCGTATTATTCTATTTTGTAATAAACGAACCAGCATCAATTTAATGTTGGAAACGCTGCAATGGCTTAGTATTAAACAGCGAATTTATTTTAATACGTTAATTCTGATCTTTAAAATTGTTAATAACAAATTACCTGCATATTTAAATAAATTTATTGTATACAATAGAGATATACATAGTTATGAGACAAGAAGTGTAAATAATTTTAGATTACCTACAACAACGAAAGCGTGTTCACAAAAAAATCTATATTACAAAGGTTTAAAATTATATAATGAAATGCCTGATGAAGCGAAACAGGCAACAAATGTATCGCAATTTAAAAGGTTATGTTCTAACTATGTCAAATCTGTTTGTAAATGAATTATGTGTCTTTTTTTTGTAAACATCTATCTTGATGAATAAATTTATTTACTTACTTACTATAGAGCAGCAATTTATTTTCTAATGTGAGTGCAGATTTCCTTCCAATCATCCAATAGATTTTACGATATTGCATTCCTACCTGTTTGCGTTTATTGAAGATGTGGGTTCTCCACGTCAGTCGTCGATCCAAATGAAGTCCCAGATATTTTGCGGAATCTGTGTGTTGTAGTTGTTGTCCATTGAGTGTTATCGGGGGGCAGTTTTGACGGTTCATAGTGAAGGTAACATGTTGGGATTTACTTTCATTTACTGTAATTCTCCATACTTTGAGCCATATGTGCAGTTTATTCAATGCGTTTTGCAAGTTGTAGGATGCAGTAACAGGATTAAGGTGTGAGGCTATTATAGCGGTGTCATCGGCAAATGTGGCGGTTGTAGTTAAGTCTGTAGTTGGTAAGTCAGCTGTATATAGTAGGTAAAGTATAGGCCCTACCACACTGCCTTGGGGGACTCCGGATATCGCTGGTTGAAGATTCGTGTGTTCACCTTGATAGCTTACGAAGAAGTGTCGATCCGTTAAGTAAGACTTAAATATCTCATAGATTTGGTATGGCAGATACAACCAATACTAAAGATGTATTTTACTTTATATAATTACTTTTTTTCTTCCTTTTTGAATATCTACTTGATTTAAGTGTAGTTTTGTTATTTATGTATCTTCAGAGTTTACTTTTTTTTTTACTTTTTGGAAGTATTGTTTTGTTGTTTATGGGTTACTTCTCAGAGTTTACTTATTACAGTTTTTTACCTGTGTTGTATTTTATCAAGTTATGCACGTTTTTACTAAAAATATTCTTTCTGGGCTTTAAAGTTTACCTGGATAAAATCATTGTCTTTAATGAAAGGTAAGTAAAAAATATTCAAGCAAAAGAAAGCAAGTAAATTTCATACGGAGCATTGATTGTAATTATTGTACGTTTGTACCCAAGAATTTGCCAAGAATTTGAATTTGTACTTAGCATCATTATTTTGTATTGAGCTTCTATTATGTTTATCAAATGTTTTATTATTTCAATAGGTATTTGAATCTTATACCGAGTGTTCATCATCATTGTTGAGCGTCTAGTAGTTTCATGGAACGTTTATTTTCTTAGGATGCATATAAATTTTATAGCGAGCACTCAATGCACTTATCGAGCGTTTGGTATTTTTAACAAACATTTATTTTCTAGTCATGCATTTGGACTAAATATCAGGAAAGTATGACCTGCAGTAGGAATAAAATACCGAGCATTTAATTTGTTCCCTTTCAAAAGTACTTACGTTTACTTAAAATGTCTCGAAATTATTTAAACAATGAACAAAAACAGAAGAATTATTTCAAGGTGTAAACTATATTGATTCCGTGACTGTACATTTTGCAATATTCCCACTTACTACATCAAACAGGTTCCAAATTTCACAATTTTTTTGTTCATTTTTACAATAACAATGATGCACTTGGCGAATAATAATCAGACGAATAGTGTTACAGTGTTACAGCCGCTATTGAAAGAGCAAAAATTGTAAATTAAAAAAACCTTGTGTTGCAAATTGCAAAGAATAAAAACGTGATAAACAGGCAGTTGAAGTTGCATAGTATCTTTATTTTGGTCAGTGGTCACACCCTCGGTAGTTCAGTATGTTTTTATGTTTGAAACTTGAAATCAAATGGATACCTACAAAGCCGCCAAAAGCCATAAATCACTGATAACTGATAAAAAAGCATCAACTTCGGCCGTATCATGTGTCGCCTATCGACGTCGAACCTCTAAAACGAACATTGTATTGTATTCTGTATTGAAATGGATTGAATAAGGCAATGCCAAAGGAATGAATGTCCGTGAGAATTGACGCCTCGCGACCTTTTCGTTCCTCAGAACGAATCCAGTCTTGAAATTTGGATTTGTTCCTTTATACCGAATCCGACTGGATCGACACATCACTAGATGGAAGTGTACATCTAAAAACTGCCGGACTGCTATAGTGCTTCTTGTTGGAAAATTATATCTGGAGAACAGTGTTCTAAAATGCTGGAATTCTTTCGTAAAGCAAATTAAGATAAACATCGTCAGTAATATTACCAATAATTCCTCCACACCAAATAGCAGCCCAAATGTTAATTCCAGGCGAACGAAAATCTTTTTGAAGTGTAACGTGGGGATTTTTATCAGAATTATAAACGCAGTTATGGCGATGTGACACGACCACATAAATGAAATTTGGCTTTGTCTGACAACAACAGTCGATCCAATAAAAAATTAAGGTGACCTTCATCTTCCAATAAATTTTGAAACTCTTTGTAAAACTGCAATTTACGGTCTAGATCATCTTTATTCAACGAATGCCCGAATCTTGGCCGATAATGTCTCAAATCAATTTTGCGAATAATAATTTGTATAGATCGCCTGCTAATTCCAAATTTTGGTGAAATTTGTCTTTGCGAAGTTGTTGGCTCTTGTAATACGCGGATGTGAATTTCCACAGTATTATCAATGGTGACAACGCCTCTTGGTCTTCCCCTTATCTGTTTCTGTAAGTTTGAAACATCCCCATGCTGTTCAAATTTTTTAATCATTGTAATTATTCTACTACGAGCTAGTGGTGCTCGATTCGCATAAGTTTGACGCCCGCCAACGATATCGTACTATTTGTACCACCATTCTGATAGAATGACTCATTTGCGCGTAATTAAACCATTTCATAATAGCAATATGTTGTTGGAGATTTGCATTCATATCTGCTTCGCTGTCAGTTTGAAAGCAGAAATTAATTTTGAAATTGACAGTGGAAAGCAGCGTAGTTAATTTTAATTTAAATACCTAAAAATCGTTGGAAAAGTGGCCAGGGTTTTCCTAGCCACTCTGTATAACAATGCGATACAAAAATGAAATGAAAGTTAAAAATAGGAAATTAGCAATTTATGTATCTGTTAAATACAAAATTGCAATAACAAACTGTACACAATCACTGTTTAGTATTAAGAAGTGTACATACAAACTGTGTCGCCATTTTTACCGGCTACTTGTTCGTCGACATCTGAACATTTATGACTAGCAGCCCCTAAATCTAAAAGGGCAGACTTGAACCGACGTTAGCCCTGGTCGGTCGCATAGAATTATAGGTTTAACGTTGTTTTGTATGTACTCAAAATTTGCGTTCGTGTAATTGTAGTTCAATAAAGTATATTTTAAAATGTTTGCTATCGATATCAATAATTGTTTAGCATACAGTCCACTACTGAACTCTTTCAGGATCAGGATCATACAATAACACTCGTGATTGTGGTAGTAGTAAAATAAACACAAATCAACACATTGGTATTCTACTGCATCAAAACGAAAGATGATAAAAGGTTAAGGTCATTCAATGACACAATTTTATGTATTATGCTATCACCTTTTACAAAAATGTTTCCATTACTAGTAAAAACATTATTATTAACATACTTTGAGGTAGCAGCTCTAATGATTGTCATTCATTTTCTGATGAGATCTTCTGATAATGTTTGTTCGTTTGAGCTTTCTTTTAGAATTGAAGATTTTAGCTTTTATTAAACTTCAGCAAAATTTCACTATAATTGGCTTGTGATTACTCAGTTTTTTTTTTATAACCGCTGACTCCAATCAATATCCGTCATGCAGATATATTAATATTTAACTTTTTACAGCAGATGTCTATTTTATTATTTTGTCGGTGTTCTCGGCTTCTTTTTCTGCTACACCAAAGGATCGCAAATTATTCCTTCTGAAATGTTCATCTGCTTCCACAGCATCTTCTCCAGCTTCCAACTTCTTTTCAGTAGTAATTAACGTTTCTTCAAGCTGTTTGATTTTCTTGCTCAAATGCTTGTCCGTTTTTTCAACCATCAGGGCTATTAGTTTATCCATAAGTGTTTCGTCCGATAAAAAATTTGCAAGCCAAAACTGAAAAAGAATATCAGTCATTGACGTTTCACAATTTTAGTGTCACTCAACAATCCGGCAACCCAAAAAACAGTGGCCCTCTCGCAGAAAAAATGTATCTATAATGTAAACTTTATTTAGCAAACTTGCTATACAAACATCAAACACAAAAAAAATAAAATAAAAATAAATAAACAGTTCATTTTTAACACCTATTATAATTATGCTATTGTAAAAATATTTCCCTTAATTTTAATTTGAACATATTTACATTCGTACTATTTTTAACTGCAAGCGGTAACTTATTATATTCTATCAATGCTTTAAAGAATATTGAATTTTGGCTCTGTTTATATTTTGTATGTTGTAGTACATAGTTTCTTTTATTTCTTGTATCATATTCATGAAACTGATGAAATTCTTGTATTACAGTATCAAAATATACCGGCATTAAGCCGCATTTAACCTTATGAATGAAAATAAGAGCTTTCATTTCACAAAATTTATTAACATTAATCCAATTTAATGATTTCAACATAAAATCTATGCTTGTATATTTATTGCACTTCATATAACTCGCATTGCACGATTTTGCAATAATTGCAATCTATCTATATCCCCTCTCCTAGCCAAGTACAGTATTGTGCCGGCATAATGGAAATGAGGTAGAATTATACAATTATATACTGCCTCTCTTGCCCATCTACTTAAAAAATCGCTAGATCTATTAAGTACCCCTAACTTTTTTGATATTTTCTTACACGTATATTCTATATGTTCACCAAAAATTAACTTATCATCTACTATTATACCTAGATGTTTGAAAGAATTTACTATTTCTATATTTACATCTTCAATTGTTATACTGAAGCCCTCATTTTTCTATTCTGTTTTTTGTGCTTCTTTGCCTATCGTCATTGCCTTAGTTTTATCAGTATTAAGTTTTAATTTGTTTGATTCTAACCATTTAGTTATATTTTCCAGATCTTCATTAAGTTTGCTTTGTACTTCCTTTGCATTCGTGCCCGCAATGTATAAGATAGTATCGTTTGCAAAGAGGTGAAACTTACAATGTTTGATTACATTATCTATGTCATTTATATACAATATGAACAGTAGAGGTCCTAGGATGCTTCCTTGAGGTACTCCACAGTTCACTTGTACATACTCCGACTGTATTTCTCCACATCTAACATTCTGTTGTCTATTTGACAGATAATCTTTAAACCAACGCAGTACTGTGCCACCAATTCCATAATTTTCCAATTTATTTATCAGTCTGTCTCTATCTATTGTCTCGAAAGCTTGTTTGAAGTCCAAAAATACAGTAACGGTGACCAGGTCATTATCATTATTGTTCATCCAGTCATTCAATATGTATTGAAACACAGCTTCACAACTATAATTTTGTCTAAACCCCGATTGATATTTGGTAATGATACTACGTAACTTAATAATTGTTTATAAACTATTTTTTCTAAAATTTTTGCTATGGGAGGAGGCATGTTGACAGGTCTAAATTGCTCTGCTTTTTGAGTGTTGAGTACTTTTCTCAGAGGTATTATTGTGGTCTTTTTAAGATTTTTTGGGACCACACCACTTTCCAGTGAACTATTAATTAAATTTATTAGGGGGTTTGCCACTTCATCAAATACTATTTTAAAAATTTCTATTGTAACTTCATCAGGAGTCAGGACTTCCTTTATTAGGTAGAGTAAAGATTACTTTTCTTATTTCTTCCACACTTATTAATGTAAATTCCTGAAATTTGGCGATTCTATTTATCATTTCTAAAGCATCATACCTCACTGGTATGCTTTGTGTAATTTCATTAATACTGTCAACAAAGTAGTTATTAAATTTTTGTGCAATTTCAGTCATATCCTTATAAAGAGTACCTTTAAATTCTATTTGTTTATAAGGCTCTATATGCGTATTAGAAACTATACTCTTTAGCGTTTTCCACATTAATTTCAGATCGTGTTTATTTTGATCTACTGCTAGTTCATAATATTCTCTTTTAGCGTTTCTCATTTCAGCTACAACTACATTCCTGTATGATCGATATTCTTCCCAGTCTTCTTTCTCTCTTGTAAATGCAAATCTCTTATATTTTAGCTCTCTTGTCTTTATTTTAATCACTAGATCTAGGGTAAACCATGGTTTGCACATAGCCTTTATACTAATACTAATTTTTGGTGCTACTTTGTCTATTATACTAAGAATATTATTATAAAACAAATTATACCTACTATCTAAATCATTCAGTTTATAATTATAATACATACTACTCACTAAATTTTTAAAACTATTTACATTTCCAATTTTTTTTTCGACAACTGAGCTTGTTACTGTTTTCCTTACTTTTAGCGTTTATACCTATTCTAATCAATGAGTGGTTATTGAATACTGGTTGTTTCATTAGAGCACAGTTTATTGTACTGTGGTTACTTATAACCAAATCTATAAGCGATTCCTGTCCATTATGTGCCATATGTGTAGGTTCTAAAACATGCTGTGTTAGTCCATAGTTATTAAAAATTTTTTTTAACCAATTCGAATATGTACAACTCTTATCCATATTTATATTAAAATCACCAAGCACAATAACATTTTGTTTTTGTATAACTAAAAATTGGTCACACGTGTTCAAAAAATTCCAAAAAACTTGCCTCCGAACCACTTGGCGAGTGATATAGACATCCTATATTAAAAGTTTCCTTACCTATATTCACTTTGACAAAAACACACCAATAATTCATTTGTTCCACATATTCTTTAACTACACAATAGTTTATTTCACTTCTAATGTAAATTTGTACTCCTCCTGTATAGCGGCGTGTGGAATCCAGCCTTACGCTATTATAGTCTTTATTTTAATTTCAGAATCGTTTATTTCTTCTGTCAGATGCGTCCCAGTAAAGCATACTATTGCTGGATTCTTACTACTTAAATATTGTTAAAATAAAATCGCTAAAAAAAGTAAATAGTAAAAAAAATTGGTACTTTCAATACGATTTTTTGACAAAAAAACCGAGTAATTTGATCAGTATCCCAAGAAGTTTTTGGTTGTCATTAAGACCTGCAATTATCAAGTAGCCATGATCACAAAAACAATGGGTAATCATTGTAATCTAGTAAACAACAATGATAAAACAAGTAATGATGTTGGTGACACAAAAAAATCTTGTGTGCTTATGAAAATGCCCTGGCATAACAAAGATTTCAGCATTGGAGAATTTGTTGTCACAGCAATTTGGTAAACACATAATAAAAAATGTCTGGGTCACCAATGTCATTAATTGATTTATTATTGTTGTTTACTAAATCATAATCATTACCCATTGTTCTTGTGATCACGGCTACTGGATAATTGCACATATTATTCATTCATTCATAATCTATAGCCTCTTTTACCTTTCGGTGTCGAGGACCATTCATACCTCGCAGGAAGTGCAAATGACAACCAAAAAGCTTTGACAGACATTTTAAGGTTAAAGGTTACTTGTACGCTTATGAACTAAGATTACTTTATTTTTACACTTTTTAATTCTCTTTTTATCTGAAACCTAATATTTAAAAAATTGTTGTAGATAACAAAGTTAGAGCTAAGCAGTTTTCAAAAAATAGGTAAAGTACCTTTTACGGTCAAGTCTAGTTTATCAAAACTATTTCATTAGTGCAGTACAAAATGTGTGCCAAAATACAAATTGATATCTTTACATGTGAAATTTAACATAAACAGGAAAGTTACAAAATTTACTTTAAGGCCCTATAACTTCTTACTGCAGGAACAATCTATGACCAATTGGTATCCCATTCTTTTTGAGACACCCTATATAGGTATTTCATTTTAAACTGTTTTAAATGTAATTACAGATCTGATAATTCGGATTATAAAGGTTCTGGCTATGATAGAGGGCATCTTGCAGCAGCAGGAAATCACAAATATAACCAGAAACATATAGAGCAGACTTTCTTCTTATCAAACATGGCACCACAAGTTGGCGAAGGTTTCAACCGACATTCATGGAATAGGTTGGAGAGATATGTACGAAAACTAACAAAATCGCATAAAAATGTTTATTGTTGTACAGGGCCTTTATATTTGCCACGGTACAGTAATTATATTGTACCCACAATCCAACTTATGAGATTAATTTACAGGAAAGAAGCAAATGGTAAAAACTATGTAAAATATGAAGTAATAGGTGCCAATCACGTGGCGGTTCCCACTCACTTTTTCAAAGTTGTCGTCTGTGAAACAGCAAGTGGGCAATTGGAAATGGAAGCTTATGTGATGCCAAATCAAAAAGTTGACGATGCGACACCGCTTAGCAGTTTTCAGGTTTATTACTTTTTAAGTAATTGTATCAGAAAATACTTGATTATGATTCCAGGTCCCCCCCGAAAGCATAGAACGTGCAGCTGGACTGCTGTTTTTTGATAATGTCGCAAGAAGTAAAATTAGCAAAATTAATGGAAAGAAAAATTAGTTGTGTTTTCGTCAAGTGTTCCTGGTTAGTTTTAAAATGTTGTGTTTGTATTTAATTTATGACAACAATGTGATATGTAAAATATCTCTCTCATTACAATTGTGAAATAAAGAGAAAATACTTTGTTTGTTTGTTTATTATGGACAAGGTCTAGGCATGCGGAGTACCAGATACCTTAGACACCGACTGCTTTGGTTATTTGGTCAAAGATTTTACAGTAATAAGCACTGAAAAATTTGTAAAAGTAAAAAAGTAATAGTTTGTGGTGTAGGTGGTTATATTTTCTATGATTTTCAGTTTAAATTTATTATAATTAGGACAAAAATTAGTAGCCGTGTTTCGATTTTGCATCGTTTAAATCATCTGAGTCATTCGGTGAACTCCAGAATACTAACCAAAATGGTGCTATAAATTCTAGCAATGTCTTCCAACATGAGCTTTCTTATCAAAGCAAGTGCAGGGCACTCGCACAAAATGCACTCTGCTGGAGGGACGTTTAACTAACCTGCCGCAGGGGTGCAAAGCTTCATGTGCTGCACCTTATTATATTTATTACTTTACTTACTTAATCGTGATGCCTTTCTACCCTTCTGGGTGTAAGGCTTGGGGGAGTTGAGTTATTGGCTCAGTTTTCTTTTCCGTATCTCCATTGCTTTCGGTCCTGGATCTTCTCTTTCACTTCTCGTTAGTTTACTCCCCTTTTCAATGCTGTTGCTGTTACAACTTCTATTCATGTCCTTCTTGGCCTTCCATTACTTTTTTTTTTAATGTCGTTGCTTCGTACACTTTATTGTTCTATCCTGTCCCTCTTCTATAATGCTTTCTACTGGTTTCGTCCTCAGTGTTTTGCTGAAGCTGTTGTTTCTAATTTTGCCTTTTCTTGTTTTATCTTCTATCTCTCTAAGGAATCTCATTTCCGTATTTTGTATCTTGCTTTTGAGTTTTTCTGTTAAGTCCATGTCTCGGAACCGTACAGTGAGATTGGTATGGCCACTTTTTAAATATTTTTACCTTTATTAGGGATTTTTTTTGCTAAAAACTGGTTTTAATTGCATTGAATAGTCTTCTCGGCGATCCTGTTCTATTTCTTAATTTAGTTTTCAATTTTGTGATAACATCAAGCCTAGTTATTTAAAACTATTTACTTGTTCTAGATTTGTCTCTACTATTTTTATCTGGCGTGTCTTTCTTTCTGGCTACTATCATTGTTTTTGTTTTCTGTTTGTTTATTCTCAAGTTGTTTTTTTCTAGACTGTCATCGTATATTTTAGGGTTCTCATTCAGAGTTTTCTCGCCTTTGGCGATTATGACTGTGTCTGCATATAAAGTGTTTTCCAATAGCGGCGTCAGAAAAACTAATTGTAGTAATTTTAGATTGGTTGAGCTTTCAATTTTTTGATAGTTCTGTTCAGTCACCTTTGGCAAAGTTTTTAAGGTTCTGATGCCAGTATTGGAAAACCCTATATTATCCCTGATATTTTTATATCCTCCATTTTCCAGTGTCCAACTTTGTTTGGCTTTCCTTGATTTTTAGCTTCTTTTATTCCTTCATCCAAGACGATTGAGAATAACAAAAGCCTAAGTATGCATCCCTGATGGACCCCTTCTGAAATTTCAAACGTGTGACTTTCTTGTCTGACTGACCAAGTTCAAAGTTTTCTTATGTAAAGCGTATACCCCTTGCATCGTTTCTTCTATATCTCGTTCTTCTACTATTCTTCATATGTTCTCTCTATTTACCTTGTCAAACACTTTCTCCAGGTCTATAAAGCAAAGATG
This sequence comes from Agriotes lineatus, assembly GCA_940337035.1. Classification (NCBI taxonomy): domain Eukaryota; kingdom Metazoa; phylum Arthropoda; class Insecta; order Coleoptera; family Elateridae; genus Agriotes; species Agriotes lineatus. Next base: position 7,694 of record CALNHX010010883.1, on the reverse strand, counting down.
ATTGCTTTTTTGAATATTTGTTTTATTATAAAAATTGCATCTGTTGTTCTTCTATTTGCACTGAATCACTGTTGTGAGTCTTTGATTGTTTATTGTAATTTTTCTCTGCCCCGGTAAGGGTCCCGGGTGGTGTAGCTTGAACAAGCGTTCACGTTCGTTCAGTAGAGTTAAGGAACGCTCTTTCTGGTCAGAACTTGGATGGGAGTTCCATGGCTGCTTCTTTCGGCACCTCATAATACGGCTGTCACGTAAATAGTTGGTCCCGGATGTCATAATAACATCATGACAGTTGGTAGTGGGGTTGGAAGTCCCCATAAAATGTACAGCGACGCCTATAATTTGCCTAACGGCTGTTGGCTGAGTACCAAAGTAAATAAACAAACAAATAGATAACAATCTTAAATTCAATGTAGACAAATGTATCACTATCAGTTTTTTCAAAGGTAGAAAAAAGACCAATTCATCATACACAATGGATAGTTGTGAATTGAAATACGTTAACAAAATAAAAGATCTTGGTGTGGTTTTCAATGAAAATTTTAACTTTAATGATCATGTTGTAAGTACAGCTTAGAAAGGCTTAAGAACTTAGGTTTTGTCACGAGGAACTGCAGGGATCTATCTGCTGACATAGTTAGAAATGTTTATTGTAGCCTAGTCAGATCTAACTTAGAATACGCTTCAGTTGTCTGGTCCCCAGATTATACTTGCTATATAAATATATTAGAAAGGGTACAGAATAAATTCTTGAGATTTTTGGCTTATAAGTTGAACATGGGGGTAAATTTTAATTTTAATTGCGATGAGGTATCAAGTAGACTTAACTTAGAGTCTGTTGAAAAGAGGAGGTTTCAGTTTGACATGATGTTTATATTTAAACTATTAAATAATATTATTGATTGTCCAGACCTATTGGAGAGAATTCAGCTCAATGTTCTTAATCGTTGTTTACGCACCCACGATACGTTTTACATCAAATTTCATTCGACCCATTATGGAAAGCATTCCGTCATTGATAGATCCTTGAAATTCTTGAATATACATGCTAATAAGTTTAGATATTTTTTTCACTAGTGATGTTAGCTTTAGGAATCAATTAAATAGTTTTTCTGTAAATTCTATAAGGTTTAGTAATTCAGTTTATGATCTAATTTAGTAATTTAATGTAAAATATGTGCTGCTATTAGGTAGTTTTCTACTTTGTATTACTTAATGATAATGGGGTGTCCCGTTTATTTCGTAAATAAATAAATTATTACAAATCTTTGTGTCTCTTTTTTATGGATTGGAGTTATGATACCTATTATTACTTTGTTAAACATTTCTTTCAGTTTCTTGGCGAGTGTTCTCTCTAGCTTTTAACATATCTACTGTTATTTTATTGTATCCTGGTGCTTGACCCACTTTCAATTTCTTAAAAGCCTCTTGTAATTCTTCTGCTGTTATGACTTCTGTAGAATATTCTGTTGTACTTGTTTTGTTCGTATTTTCTTTAATTGTTATATCTGTTCTTTCCAGTAGGTTTTTAAGATACTACCTTCACCTCCATAAGTCTTCTTCATCTATAAGTATATGGTCTTCTTTGTCTTTTATGTTAATGAGTGTAGTAGTATTACTTTTGTTTTTCTTCGCATTTTTTATAGCTTCGTCAAAGAGCATATGTGCTCTTTGGCTCCGTAGAATAGTCTCTGTGTGTCTCGTATGCGTTTTTCATTTTCTCCCCAAACTCTGCCCAGGACTTTTCTTTTTCTTTCTTGGCTAATCTGTTAACCTCTTCTATTACTTGTATAGCTTTCATAGTCTACTTATGATTTGCTACTTAGGTATTTCCTCCAGCATTGTTTTTTCTTTTGATTGTGGCTTTAATCTTCTGAGACTACCAATGTGTCCTCTTGATTTGTGTATTATTATCCTAGTTGTTCCACATATTTTTCTGGCATCTCTATAATCGATTTTATGAAGTTTGCCCACACTGTTCAATCGTTTCTTCTGTATTTAGGTTTTCCATTTTTTATTCCAGGGTTTCCTGATATTTCTGTTTGAACTGGGTTTCTCTTAATTTGTAACACCTAATCTTTCTGTTGACAATCTTCCGCTTGTGCCTTCTGGTGATATATAGTTTTTATTTCCCCATATCGTCTCCAATAGAAAATGATCACTGCCAATTTCCGGTTCTTTCTTGGCTTTTACATTTTTGATATCTTTCTATATACTTGTATTAACTAAAAAGTAATCTATTTTATACTAAATTTCAAATAAGAATAGATGTTGCTCTGAACTCAAACTCTGTAGAGTTGGGATTTGTTTTGGATCTATAAACTATGGAGTACCTGATTTTTGCATACTTCTTTCAAACAAAACAAATGAAATATCTTTTTACTAAATCACATGGACAACAGTTTGGCAACCATTACAAATTAGAACCACATTTTGTGATAGTTGTAACAAATACAAGCTCTGAAGGAAATCCACAACAATCCAGACATTGTAGTTCTACGCACTGATACAGGTAATGCTACTGTAGTGATCAACAGAAAGGAATACCGGAACCAAATTCAATCACTACTGAACGATGAACAGGACTTTATGGAGTTCCGAAAAATTTAATGCGAGAATTGGAGAAGGTGCCGTTGGTAACTTGGTCGGTAAATATGGATTAGGAGTAAGAAACGAAGAAGGCGATAGATTAATTGAATTTTGCCAAGAAAGGAATATGGTCGTTACTAACACCTGGTACCGACTGCCCAAACGAAGACTATATACATGGACATCCCCTAGAAATACTAAAGAAAATATAATCAAAAACCATATTTACATACTTATAAACAACAGGTACAGAAACTCCGTAATATCTGTAAAGACATATCTCGGGGCCGATATAGGCTCGGACCATAACCCGTTGGTAATAAGTATTACTAATATAAGGTTGAAAAGGATCAAACGAAAAGTTCCAAAACCAAAAATTAACACCAGAATGCTGAAAATTGATAACATTAGAAATGAAGTTAAGAAGAGTATTAAAGAAAATATAGAAGACGTGACAGAAATTACTAAACAAAATGTAGATGTCAAGGAGAAATGGAAGAATATAAAACAACCAATACTGACTCCAAGACAAAAACAACTAAAATATGAAAGGCGGAATGCCAAAAAAGAATAGATGAGAAAATCCTTAATCTCATGGAAGAGAGAAGAAAGAAAAAAAGAAAAGATGAAGTTAAATACAGAGCTATCAATAAAAGTTAGAAATAAGATAAACGAAGCAAAAGAAAAACCCATGGAACAACAATGCAATGAAATAGAAGAACTAGAACGGAAGTATGACACGTTCAACATGCGTAAGAAGATTAAGGCATTCACCGGAACTAGCAAGAAAATACATCATCGATTCATAAAGGATCAACAAGGAAACATAATCTTAGATATTTCATCAACACTAAGACGGTGGAAAGAATATATCACCTGGTCAAAGAATTACTACCTACTGAAGAAATTGAGTACATATGCTATTAAGAACTCCAAAGTAGAGGTGGGCGCGTGAGTGATTTTTCGCTCACGTCACGCACGTTTCACGCTGGCTTTAAACAGTCACGTTCACGCACGTTCACGCTAACGTTCACTCACGTTCACGGCGTGACACGCCACTCACGACGTGACACGCAGCTTTTATTTCAAAATTTAAATTCAGATAGAACAGAATGTTCAAATTTAAAACCAATGAAAAAAAACCCTCAAGAGAACTAAAAATATGTTTTGCACCTGACATAATTTACGTGATATATTGCAATCAGAATAGTTGACATAAAAAGAAAAAAATTAAAATTTATTACAATAACTTCGACAAGGGATAAATACTGATTTCTCGCAAATATGTTTCTTACAGCTGTCTTCAAAGACATTACTTTTAATCATATATATAATACACATGGTGTTGTGTCTAGAGGGAGCTAGTGAGTGAACGTGAGTGTTAGGTTAGGCGGAAACGTGTGAGGAAGCGGCAGTTCGTACTCGCTCGTGTAATATGTTGTACGTGCGCGCATACGTTGTCCATTTATCAGCCTCGTTGGGATTGAACTGTTCAATATGACCAACCGTGCCTGCCATTTTTACCTCGTGTCGCACTTTTTCACTGCCGGACTGCGCCAAATGTTGTGTTTAATCGGTGATTATTAACAACATCAACTATTAGGTTCGAGTACTTTTAATACAACACAAGATACAAAGTGAATAAGGCTGATAAGTAGCTTATCTATCTAACAAATGACAACGTATGCGCGCACGTACAACATATTACACGAGCGAGTACGAACTGCCGCTTCCTCACACGTTTCCGCCTAACCTAACACTCACGTTCTCTCACTAGCTCCCTCTAGACACAACACCCCTCCCTCCTAGTTTGTAAAATCCGCGAGGAACCTTGGAGGGACCCTTGTTCTCTGTGGACGAGGAGTCCTTAGTGTTGATGTTGATGCCGCTGCACCCATCGTGTCTGGATCTTGTTCCATTCCCACTGTGTCAGATATCTCGGCTGTTGGTTCTTTCCCGCTTGAGCTGCTCTCCGCTATTGTAATATTGATAAATGGACAGCGTACAAGGAAAGAATCGAATTCTATTTACAGGCGAACAATATAACTGATCCTGTTCAGAAACGGGCAGTGTTTTTAAGCGTTTGTGGTCCGACTACATTCGAAATCGTTAAATCGTTATCAGCACCGACAGCGGTCAACAAACAGACATTGGACAAAATATTGACATTATTAACCGATCATTTTTCGCCTAGAACATCGGTAGAGGTATGCAGATTTAAATTCCATAGAAGAGCTCAGCTTCAAGGGGAAGGCATATCCGCGTATATCGGTGAATTACGTCATCTTGCCGAGGAATGTGGTTTCGGAACAACCTTGGAAGACATGTTACGTGATCGAGTCGTTTGCGGGGTCCGGGAAGAAGCCTTGCAGCGCCGACTATTGGGTGAACCAGAACTCACTTTCAAGAAAGCGCAAGAGTTGCCGCTCGCGCATGAAGCTGCCGCCAAAAATGTGTCTGAACTGCGGGAAACTGTCTTACCGACGAGCAGTGCCAACATTAAGAAAATTACTGGTAAATCCCTAAAATCCAAAAGTAGGTCACAAAACGTCAACATAACCTGTTTTCGTTGCACGAAAAAACATTCACCTGATGAATGTTTCTTTAAGGAAGCGAAATGCAATTATTGTGATAAAATTGGACACATTGAAAGAGCCTGTCTTTCAAAGAAAAGGGACGAGAAGAAAGGAAACAATTCCGGAAATTCAAATGCAAAGAAAACAACAACAAATAGTGTTAGTGCACAGAACGTAAATAGTGTAAATAACGAACATTACGAACCTATCTACAGCATCGATGAATTTGGGGATCCGGCCACAAAAGTAAAGGTACCGGTTTTACTAAATAAAACGAGGTGTGTGATGGAGGTCGATTCAGGGGCCGCATATTCAGTTATAGGACAGAACACTTTCGGGCGTTTATTTAGTGCTGACAAACCAAAATTGCGCGAAAACAGTGTGATTTTACGGGACTATCAGCAGAAACAAATAAAGACAATAGGAACGTGTGATGTGCTAGTGGAACTAGGAACTTTGTCTGCACAATTACCATTAATCGTAACAAATGGTGATAATGCTAGTTTACTCGGAAGAAACTGGTTTAACCCACTCAACATAAAGATTGTGGGAATAAACGAGGTAACTACAATAAACTTTAATGCAATCGCTGCAGAATATGCAGAAGTGTTCTCAGAAGAACTTGGGAAATTTAAGGGGCCTCCAATCTCCTTAGATTTGGATCCTTTGATTAAACCGGTAGCGTTTAAAGCGCGAAAAGTACCGTTTGCAATAAAACCACTAATTGAAACGGAATTAAGTAAACTATGTGACCAGGGTTTGCTAGAACCAGTAAATCACCCACGGTGGGCCACGCCAATCGTGCCAGTACTCAAAAGCTCCAGAGAAGTCCGAATATGTGGAGATTATCGGGCTACAGTCAACAAAGCAGTGAGAAGGGATGTTTATCCAGTACCGGCAATACAACAATTGTTTGCAACATTGTCAGGAGGTAAAGTCTTTGCAAAACTTGACTTGAAGCAAGCATACCAGCAGCTGGAAGTCGATGAAGCCAGTGCAGAAGCACAAACGATTATTACTCATAAAGGCGCATTCAAAAGTCAAAAGATTACAATTTGGAATTTCCGTAGCACCTCAAATTTTCCAGAGATTTGTGGACACACGTCTAGCAGGTATTCCAGGTGTGTTACCGTATTTCGACGACATCCTAATAGTTGGAGGTTCGGATCAAGAGCTTGCAACTCGACTAAGGGAAGTACTGCGACGCTTCCAAGAAGATGGACTTCGCCTCAAAACAAAGTTTAATAAGGCAGCACAAGATCTCAAATACTTTCTGTTCGACATTAAAAATCAATCAGTACAAGAGTATCTCAGCAATCTCACCGCTACAGCAGCTACTGAATATTCATTGTGGAAAATTAAAACGACCACAACAAACGTCACCACCTGTGAAAGATGAAAAGGGGCAATGGGCGAGAAACGACAAGGAAAAAGCCACTGCTTTTGCTAAACATCTAGAAAACGTGTTTAAACCGTTTCTTTCACATCTAAGTGCAGACGAAGAAAGTGAAATTTATCATTTTCTCGAGGCACCGTTCCGACTAGAAATGTCCATGTCACACAGCTAGAACTAGAGCAAACTATAAGAACCCATTGTAACCGAAAGAAATCACCAGGTTGGGACCTAATTACATGAAAAGTGCTTCAAGAACTCCTGACTAAAGGTCTCAAAGCTATAAGCTTTATATTTAATACAATTCTCCGCTTAACATACTATTATTCGCAATCACATTGTAAGTAATGTGTCAATTTCATGACATGACAACAGCTGGAAACTAGATGATTACTTGAAACTAGCCAGGAAATTACTATATGCCCCGAAAAATATTACATACCTGAAGATTGGAGTGTTTCCATGGTAACAAAACATTGAGTGGGTTGTTTTCATGGTAACAAAAATATTAGCTACATCAAGATATCTATTATTCAGAATTCAATTGTAGTTATTTTTAAAATTAGATGATTGCAAATAAAATAGTATACATACCACGGTGGAAAGTTTCATCCCTGTCTCGAGATAAAGTTCACCTCGACGCTACGCGTCTCGGTAAACTACCTAATCTCTCGACAGTAATGAAACACTTCCCACCTCGGTATGTAATATACTATTCCTAGCCAATGGCAAGTGGCGCAGGTAGTCATGATCCCGAAGCCGGGAAAAACACAAACAATGTAGAATCGTACAGACCGATAAGTCTTTTGCCGGTATTGTCCAAGTTATTTGAAAAACTACTACTAAAACGACTGAGGCCAATACTAGATGAAAGAAAACTTGTGCCCGATCACCAGTTCGGATTTAGGAGCTAACACAGCACGACAGAGCAGATACATAGGATTGTTAATACTATCAACGAGGCTCTGGAATCTAAAAAGTATTGTTCATCTGTTTTCTTAGACGCCAAGTTGGTGTTTGATAAAGTATGGCACGAGGGCCTATGCTACAAACTTAAAAAAACGTTGCCACATCAGTTGTACGAAATAATCAAATACTATCTAGTGAGCAGATGGTTCCTGGTCAAACAGGGTAGTACA
>CALNHX010010882.1:0-36548 GCA_940337035.1 Agriotes lineatus | reverse complement strand
TGCACAACATTTCAAATTAAAAAGGCTGCATGTAATAAAATCAGAACTTCATTGTGTCATTTTAAAGTTTAAGATGCACCCAATCAAGAATTCCCTTCGTTTTTGGTGTTGATGACATCTGCCTTAGAGGCGTTTTTCTAACGGCCCTTTTTTGGAGGCGTTTCCTTATCGGCGTTCTTCTGACTGAACCTTTTTGATGTGGACTTGGATGAGTAGCTGGTGTTTTTAATTTATATTCTAAATCGGACTCGCAGTTATCAGTTTCCATTTCGCTTTTTCCTGTAGTACCAGTCGGGGTTGGCTTCTTTTGCTGTTTAGGTTTAGCTAGCCACACATTAGCAACGTTAAGGTCTTTGATGTAATCAGCAAACTGTAGGCGTCCGGGTGGATTAATAGTTTTTCGAGGCCTCAGAGTGTCGTGAATTAAATCGACTATGTTAGACGCCGGTAAAATTTCACCCTTTATAGTAACGGTACCCTTGTGATCCCAGCTCACATCGCTTGAGGACGATTTTAAGCTAGTTTATTCACGACGGCTCTACCAGAACAAACGATTGAGCTCCTTTTCGACTAAAATGGACAAAGAGCGGAAGATGTTGATTGTATCGCCGGAATTTGTCCAACGTCTTAAGTCTGGCGATGATGCGGAGAAAAATATATTATCACAGCTTGATGACGAAATGCAAAAAGTTTTAAAGTCCAAATTAACTGATCACGATAAATGGATCCAGTACAATCAAGTGTTACAACGATTCCTTCATTTCACAAACCAGGCGAGGCAGCCAATCAAAATACCTATTGAAACAACCAGTGACAGCCTATCAAATGCCGTTATTTTATCTACACTTCCCAAAACTTTTAAGAAAAAAGCTGAAGTTTTCCTACGCATTTTGAGTACCTCAAGCGATGTGAGCTGGGATCACAAGGGTACCGTTACTATAAAGGGTGAAATTTTACCGGCGTCTAACATAGTCGATTTAATTCACGACACTCTGAGGCCTCGAAAAACTATTAATCCACCCGGACGCCTACAGTTTGCTGATTACATCAAAGACCTTAACGTTGCTAATGTGTTGCTAGCTAAACCTAAACAGCAAAAGAAGCCAACCCCGACTGGTACTACAGGAAAAACCGAAATGGAAACTGATAACTGCGAGTCCGATTTAGAATATAAATTAAAAACACCAGCTACTCATCCAAGTCCACATCAAAAAGGTTCAGTCAGAAGAACGCCGATAAGGAAACGCCTCCAAAAAAGGGCCGTTAGAAAAACGCCTCTAAGGCAGATGTCATCAACACCAAAAACGAAGGGAATTCTTGATTGGGTGCATCTTAAACTTTAAAATGACACAATGAAATTCTGATTTTATTACATGCAGCCTTTTTAATTTGAAATGTTGTGCACCTCAAACTACAGTTTTGTAAATTTTTAGAAAATAAGACATTCAGCTGTACATTTATATTTATATTATTAAGTATTTTACGAAATAAGAAGAATATATTTGTTTATTACAAAGAGTTTGTGTTTTTTATTTCTACTGTGCTTTTGTTTTTCACGAATCTGCAATAATTACAAAATCTAAAGCTAAAATATTAGTATTTGAAGTTATTTTACAGTTACAAAGTGTAAAATTTCAAAAATTCAATCTACGATTTCATAATGGCGTGATATAATTTAGAAAATTGTGATTTCTTTTAATTTTGTGCCATACATTTTATAAAAAAGTGTAAAACATTTGCAAATTTTTCAACGAAATTGTGTGTTTTATTCAAGTTTATGTTAATTTTGTTTATCGAAATGCTTGTGGTAAAAGATTTTTTCAACGAAATTGCTATTTCTTTTAATTTTGAGGGATGCATTTTATAAAATGTGTAAAACATTTCCAAAATTATGCATAGTTTATGTAACATGATGTCGATTTTTGTAAAAATTTATGTGAGATGGCTTGTAATTGCGTGATTTTTGTTCAATTTCGTCGTGTGTTTAGTAAAAATGTCGTTTTTTGTATAATTTCAAGTGACATGATGGCAGTTTTTGTATAATTTATGTGACATGATGTCGATTTTTGTGTAAATTTATGTGATATGATGTGTGATTGCGTGATTTTTGTTCAATTTTCATCGTGTGTTGAATAAAAATATCGTATTTTGTATAATTTCAAGTGACGTGATGACAGTTTTTGTATAATTTATGTGACATGATGTCGATATTTGCGAAAATTTATGTGAGATGTTGTATGATTGCGTGATTTTATTCAAATTTTTGTTACTTTGGGGGTCAACACATACGTCTTTTCGTAATTTTTGCGTGTTTCTATTCAAATTTATTTTCATTTGTCGTCAACACAGACGTATTTTCGTAAAATTTTACTATTTTTCAATGAAAGTTGTATAAAAATATTGTTTTTTGTCGTTTTTGCAGAATTTAATGTGACAAGATGCCGATTTTTATAAATTTTCATGGGAGATGCTATCGATTTTCTAAAATTTTAAACGAAATGCTTTGGAAATTGCATGTTTTTATTCAAATATTAGTAATTGAAGCTATTTTTCACATACAAAGTATCGAAAATTCATATAAATTGAACTACGATTTCATAATTGTGTGATGTACTTTAAAAAATTACGGTTTATGTGTTAAACGTTTGCAAAATTATGCTTAGAAATAACTCTTAAAACTTTTTTAGATCATTTTTTCGGTACTATAAAGTCGCTTTGTAAAGATTTTCAACGAAATTGTGCGTTTTATTCAAATTTTTTTTACTTTGGGGGTCAACACATACGTCTTTTCGTAATTTTTGCGTGTTTTTATTCAAATTTATTTTCATTTGTCGTCAACACAGACGTATTTTCGTAAAATTTTACTATTTTTTCAATGAAAGTTGTATAAAAATATTGTTTTTTGTCGTTTTTGCAGAATTTAATGTGACAAGATGCCGATTTTTATAAATTTTCTACGTATTTTCGTAATTTTGCATGCTTTTATTTTAAAACTTGGTGCAATAACTTTTAGAAGTGAAAGCTGGCTGACATGTACCAACCTGGTTCCTAAAATACGGCATTGAGATGGGGCCCCGGGCTAATCCGTTAACAATTACTCATACCTCCAGCGCACAATGAAAATTCGTAATGCAGGAGAATACGCGTATTTCAAACAAATTTTAATTTAAAATCGACGCAGATGACAATATCACGATTTATTGTAAAGTTATTAGAGCCCGCAAAAACTGCAACGTGAGTACAGATTGCAGAGAATGACACACAATCGCCGGCTAAATAGAAAGTCTGCCTGGGGCGATAACGTCTTTTGTAATTACGCATAGGTAGCAAACGGGATGGAAAAGAGAAAGCTGTAGAAAATCAATGGGACTGAGTGAGATAGCGTCATTCATCTTCTTTCTACAATGGGTAGATAGTTACTTTATTTTGAATTTGGTAAGCTTTTACCTGTTCCGGTTTCCCAGATAATTTACATTTGCGAATGCTACATTTTTCACGGGGATTACGATGTCTTTGAGCTGCTTGCAATTTCGTGCCCGTTCAATTCACGTTGGGGTAACCACCGCGAATGACCATTATAATGTTTTCACATATTAATTTAGAACGGTTCTACATTTTTATTTTAAAACCAATATTTTGGATTTAATATCGGCCTTTTAAAAGTCATTTTTCTGTTTTCTTGTCAACTTAAATTTGATCACGTCCATTACTTTAGCAAACTCAATGAAAATGCAGCTTATGATTTTAAGCAAAAGCAATTTTAGATTCTGACAAAATTATCGCTCCGTCATTAGTGACTTAGCACCGGCTATTGTAGGTAGACAATCGTAAGTACAGTGGGAATTCGTATAAATTAGGAAAAAGTGGTATAATAACGACGCGAATAAGTCGAAACCATTTTATCTGCCTCGCCATAAATAATTACAAAAGGTCAGATGTCGCACCATTAAAAAGTACACAAATAAAAATCAAGAAAACAAAGCTTTTGAAGTGTTAATTAAGCCTTGCTGGAGACGATGGCATCACCTTCGATTTATATTCTCGCGTCCCCATCAATTTAAAATTTCATAATTTGATCGTATCGAAAAGCGTAGCTAAAACTTGAGGCTTAATAGGAATGACAGGAAGTAAACACATTAATTATTTCATATGTTTTGCTTTTAAAATGATAATTTAGCAACGTTACTGTAGTCAACATGCATTTTTCTGGTGCATTCTCAGCAAAGTAAAATTCGATGTCGTCAGCAAAGGAATAAATTAACAATTTGGTGATGATCCGTATACGATGTAAATCGATCTATAAACAAATCCACGAGGGTGTTTGCACGTGTAATAGGTTGGTGCCCGGCTCACATAAATCGACGATCCTGTCACGGTGGATAAAATCATGACCTCGTTTGCGCCTTTAGTAATACAGCTTTTTAAAAATTAGTAGAGTGCTCTTACTTGAAGTAATTCCCTATTCAGATAATAAAAATGATGAGCATTGACCGTATTGCTTCGATGTGCACTTTAGCACAAAAAAGTAGCTAAGAAAAGATTTTTACCTAATTAGTGGCTGCAATTTGGAGATAATCAATATATCGCTAATATAATTTAAGAAGGAAAACAATCAACTGTATTTCTTATTACTAAAGGTTTATATCATTACATCATTACTAACAGGGCAAAACTTAAAAAAATCGTATATTATTATGAAAGCTATAAAAATATCTTAATCAAAACTGAAACAGAAGAAAAAGTGCATAAAAATCTAATTTTAAATCATTTAGTTAAATGTTGTTCCTCCTCTTTTATCTATTTTTTGCAATGAATTCTATTTTTAACCATGTAAAATATTCATATCTTGCCTTTAAAAAAACCTGTTAATGTAGCAATAACAGCAAGTTTACAAGATGATGCAGATTACTAAGGCTGAATTGTGGCACTTTGCAAAACTTCTGGATGAATACTCCTGCAGGCATCAATTACACACTGTTGCAGTTCCCTTAAAGTAAAAAGCTTGGTGTCACAAAATATACTCCTTTTATTGCAGATTTCAAACCCGTCAATAAATTGTAATGTAGTCAGATCAAGTGAGCGTGTATGTCGTTGTATGGTCTCATAAGTTCCAATTTTAGTCAACCAAGCTGATCTCTATTTAGGTAAAGTTAAACGACTTTGGAACATTCCGTACTACCAATAGTTCACGAAATAAGTAACTGCCAGTGAGACTTTAACTGCTGCATAAAAACAGTTGCCCTTTGACAAATTCAAGCTAGAATTTTGGATAACATTTCTCATTAACCGCGCCTTTTTATTAAAGAAAAGCAACATGCTACCTTTTCTAAAAATTATTTTGTCTCTAATATTTCTTTGTTATGCAATAACATGGAATATTTGACATTGTTGAATACAGAAATGCTGCTGGAAAAAGTACAGCTTTCTATTTATAAAAACAATATGACGTAGTATCCACTATCAATGCTCTTCAGGTACTTTATTATTAGTTTCGTTTTCCAACTTGAAGCAATTATCTAGAATATTTACTATTCGCCATGGGCACCAGCAGCTGTTCTGTGGCAACCCTAAGTTCAAAATAAGTAGATAAGTAATGTCGGTTCTAGACCGGAAGTCCCCCACTGACTTGTTGGTCTTCGGGCGCGAACGCAAATAGGGCCCCATTTGTGACGTCACGCAGGGGGCCTTGTGGGGTGCAGGTTAATGCAAGGAGGCGCCGACCTGAGCCGAAGACATTCGCTGGAGCATGTACTGGCGCTGCCGGGACCCGAGACTCTGCGCTGGAGCCAGTTGGGCCACCTTGTCGCCGGAGACAGTCAGTGACCCCCCCCCCTACCACCCTCCCCCGGCGGCGGCGGCCATATTGTTGTGCAATTTAAGAGGTCATTTGGTAGATGCGTTTGTCGTCATTGTCATGCAAAATTTACATTGATTCTTATGGTATTTTAGAACTTTACTAAACTGATAAACGATTAAATAAATTCCATAAAATTACTAATTTAAACGAACATTTTAGCAGCAGAGGGGAGACACAGAACTCACGCTACTATTGGTAGTAGCTTCAAAATTGTATAATATTACCAGCAACAGCAACTTGCCGTTAGAGAGTGCCTTCAGTTGGATGCATTTCTGACGTAAGAACGTATCCCATCTTAAATATCTTGTAGGGAATATGTTTTGTAAAATTAGAAGTAACAACATTATTTTTATTAGTATATGATAATACTTGCAACGAGAGGGATCGAAAATTAGTCAAAATGTTTTATTTATACATAAATCTTCTGGTAGTAGTATTAGAAAGTGATGTTGCGGTTAGCCAGGAAGATAATCAAGTGGTAGAATATTTGCAAACTTTGGGATGTTGAACTAGGTAATAGCAACGAAAACGAAGAAGATTTAACCTCAGCAGATTTAATTGTAAATTCGAGCGATTTTATAATCGAATGAAAAAGGTTTCAAGCATATTATAAGTTGTCAATTTCAAATACTATCAACTATCGACTTTATAAAGAAGCCTAGATGTGGGATTAAAGATGTAATGAATCATATCAACTTCATACATCAAAGTGGAATAATGGCGATGTTATAACATGAACTTTTTATCACCCTAATAACGCATTGTTTCATATAGTCTCAAGACCTATCGATATGCAAATTTAAAATTTCAATTTGTTCACGATGGAAATGCTATGACAGTAATTTCCATGTGCGATAAATATTCATATTTTCCAGAGCTCTGCTGCATTCACTTTTGCTGGATCCATTCTGAGGCCTATCGTTATGGTACTAGTCGGAAGATAACTCGACAAGTACTACAATAATTAGTTATGATCTAAATTACATACAGAATTTTATCCACTCGCAAAAATTAATGACGTACCTAATTGAAAATAAAAATTAACAAAAAATTCAAAAACAACATCGACTCTCCTGTGTTAGCAATTTCTTTAGTAGTGTACCCGGTCCCATGAAGTATATTAGTACCTATAACACGAGATCAGATAAAATAATAAACCAAATGCAAGTTCTAGTCCAAACAGTATACGGCTATTATACAAACGTAAGGGACCTGATTAACTAGGGCGCTTGAAATAAATACAGCGAAGTAAACCCTAACTGATATGAGCTTGATAATGCGCCCCAAGAAAAGTTGTAAGCCAACGTAACTCACAATCGTCAGGACTTCTTCTGAGTAAAATTGTACCCGTTTCTTATTCTGTCAGTTTAGCAGATATAAAATGGATTCGGGGAATACACAAAACAATCAAAATCAATAAACTACAGAAAGTTGTTTTTAGAATATGAATTATGAAAGAAGTCAGTTCGTAATCAACATGCAGTTGATTATTATTTGAATAATTTAAAACAATCAATACAATAAATAACTTACGTAATTTATACGATGCTGCTAGCTATGTGTTTACAAACCGCAAACGGAAACACTCGGTTATACAAAAGGTTAAATTAAAAACAAACTTACCCTTCTTTTGTTGAAGGATCTTAAGGTCACCAGGTGTTAGGGTTTACCAGCGGAGACTGTCTTTCGTAATCCACTTAGGGAACATCGAGGTTATTTGAGTTACGAGGACGGGATAAGAAAGGAAATAGGAAAACCTAGAAATAACCTCAATCATGTCAAACCACGTGAATATTAGAGCTCAGCACTTAGTTTAAGATTTTTAGCTGCCTGCATGTAACATTTACTGGTACAATAACAGGTTAGCAATATATTTTCTGTAACATAGCTAAGCGCAGCTAAATACTTGTTCATAACTACAAATCTACGCCTGAATACTGACGCTTTTGAGAATAAACACCTTCTCTAAAAACCCCAAAAATGCATCTCGGACCACGACATTAAAATGGAAAACCAATTTTCCAAAAACTAGAAAACAACGTTGATCCAAAGTTGCACGTGCATAAATCTCAAAATCAACAAGATTGTCAATGTATAGGCCACCTGGCTCACACAGCCAGAGTCAAATTGGCATAACGTCAAAAACGCTTCAAGTGCGGAAAAGTAAAGTACCGTTTCAGACCGTTACACATTATCAGTGGCATTGTAATCTTCGAGTTAATGTACGTCCATTTAACTTTCACGTGTTCTAAAATAATACATCTTCGTCGTTGGTCTTTCGAAATACTCTGATGTGTACCTTAAGAATACTAGAACGCGCGTGGCCAGCCTCCGTCTGGCCCTGCCAGCGTAAAGAAACGGTTAACAATAAATATTCTTGCTTAAGCTGGTAGCCAGTCTACGTCCGGCCCTGCCAGCGTTAACAATACAAATGCTTGCTGTGGACGGTCTCGCCACTTGTGCTTACGATCGGCATGTGCGCGCGCCAGTGCTTACGGTCGGACGGCCGGCGGCCAGCATCAGCTCTTATAATATAAGATAAGCAATTGTAAGAGACATTTTTGTTTTAGGAAGGAGAGCCAGTGATTTATAACGTAATAAACTGCTTCCGGGGTTGGACCGTAAAGTGGACGAAACGTTGAGTTCTTTGACCTCAATAATGACACAGTCCTATCCCGGAAGTCGTTTGTTGCGCAAGGACAATGGCCGTGAAAGCCTCTGAAATCAAGTTATTTATAAATGTGTAGGCCTTTAGAAATGTAATTTAGTAGCAAATGTGCTTTTTTCAGCTTTTATCTATCCATCCCTGAATGTAAACCTTCTGTTTTTTACTTCCATCGTCTAAAAGCCGAAGGAAATATTGTAATCGCTTAAATATCACCTTCCAAATTCTTTCACATCGTCACGTTTCGGGGTCTTCAGATGACGAAAAACAGGTTTTCTCAATTTATCTGTCTGCCTGTCTGTCCTTCTGCCTGTCTGCTTGTCTATCTGTCTGTCTGTTGCCTGCATAACTCAAAAAGTAGTTGTTTGAGAAAAATTATATTCTGCATGCGGGTTATATGCCTTCTTGGCATGAAACCAACCAAATGTCGGTAAAATATACACAGAGTGTGGACCATAAAACAATAAAACTCTGCCAACTTTTGCTTTAACTCAAGAACTATTACTTAACCAAAACTAATACTTGTATCCTTGGCGAAATATGGCATATTTTGGACCCAACATATACAGGGTAAACACCATAAAAAATGCATTTTGTTTAGTTTTACTTCAACTGAGAAGTAGATAAAATTAATAATTTTAAGAAAATGCGATATAACAGATACAGGTGTAAATGTTGTAAAAAAAGACTAAAGTGAGCAATAAGAACCGTGCTCTATAAAATCCAACCGGGAGGACACATGCGAGGTGGTCCTGAATGGCCTCGTGCGACAAACATGCGGCTTTGAGATCGCAGGCGCTGAAGTTCGAATCCCACTACCGGTAATGTTCTGTTTATTTTAAAATTGATGTAATTTGAATTACCATGTGTCCATTTAGTGTTTCAATATTATTAGGAACGTCAAGACATTTTTACACTTAGTTTCTTTAGATTTTGAAATTGTTACTGTCACAACGTCCACTTGCGAGGGAAGTTCTGAGTTGGCAACTACATCTCAACGGCGTAATATTGAATTTAACATGTAATAGCAAAATGCCTAAATTATTTAAAAACTCGGAAGATCTGTTTTTGCAAACTTATTCCACGTTCCTGTTTGCGATTGTAAATGTATAAATAACTCTCAGTATTCTTCCTTTCACCCGAGAGCCATATTTTCCCAATTTTCACAATAATCGCTCTCTGTGAGTGTTTTTAGAAGCACGTACATAATCTAAAACACCCCCGCTGTACTTATATTTAGATGGAATTGACTTTTCCAGTTCGCTAACACAATATTTGATGCCGCTTCGTAAGAGTGCTTGGCCTAAATTTTGATTGATTGAAACTTATGATGGGTTTCCACTCGATGAATCATTGTATTCTTTTCTTGAGAATATCTTACACACTCTGAATACTGGGAACATATTGATATTCAATATATTTTTTCTACTAGTAAAGAAGCAAAACGTTTATCGTAGTATACAGCATTAGTTCTTGATTTCAATATTTTCTAATCCAACGTATCAATAAATACTTGAAAATTCCGAAATATTAGAATCGACAGTGAAGATATACTGGTCGCTACCTTTAGATCCTGGAAAACAACAATTAATCAGTTAAACGTTTAACAATTTTGCACATGCTTGTTTAATCCCTTGACTTGTACGTTCAATTTTTATAATCAATAATTATTTTATTTGCAATGGTGTTCTTTTGCCTGTTCCTTATAATAATATTTATCCATTCATTCTAATACAAAGATAATTTGCCTATTTTACATGCAACATTATTTTCTTTGTGAAATAATGTTTTGGTAAGTTTTGCTACATATACAGGGTGATTAATAAGTGTGGTCATTAAATTAAACGAGTGTATACTGACCTTAGTAGACGTACATGGCAATAAAGGTTAATCACTTATGCAGACAATAGTTTTCGGGTTTGGTAAACCTTTTTGAAACCACTGGCTAACACCAAAACCTTTATTACTTAAAGGACATAAAAGTACATTAACAGAATGGCTAACATGTAATGCTCCAAATGTGATTGACATACCCAAACAACTGTTCTTTGCTTCTGCATTTTATCCGAATCTGGTCTTATCGCAACCACCTGTGCCAACATATGTTTATAAAAATTCGTTCCAGTGACCATCATTAGTTTAGCTTTTTTTTTAAATGTCTGGGATTATTATCAAGCTTTGGCGTATAGTTTCCTATTCAACGCAATAAAAACATCCGCGATACCTCTCCTTACATATATATTCATTTAGAATCTTAAAATGGTCAAAAACTGATTTAGAATATCACAATCACGAATACGGTATTAACAAAGCACCGAAATCACCACCCTCAATCGTGTAAAGAGAGACTAATGATCGACAGGAAAGAAGGAAGAAGATGGGATGATTAAATTCATATACTTCATGCGAAACAAATACGAGCACTCAGAGAATACTTTAACAAGCCTACGTCTATGCTCAGCGGTAGGGTTACTTCAATGGCGTCGGTTTCGGAAGAGGAGGTTGGGCGTTACCCTCAGCTAGACACTGGATTTGATTGGAACAAAGTTTATCATATTTACACTAACTAACATACAAATAAGCTTAGAACTAGGTAACATATATGTACAGAAAAAGAAAAGAAAATGGCGGATGGGCATCCGCAATTGGAAGCGGGTGTGGTCCTTCGGAGGCGGTGCCGGCGGCTTCCTCCAGTGGTTGCAGCGGCGGCGGTGGCGACTGGCGACGGGGCGGCGAGCTGAGAGCAGCGGCGGCGGCAACGTCGGCGGCAACGTCGGCGGCAGTGCTGATCTCCTTGGCGGAGGCGGCGGTTGGCGGCTTCCTTCGGCGGTTGCAGCGGCGGCGGTGGCGACTGGCGACGGGGCGGCGGGCTGTGAGCAGCGGCGGCGGCAACGTCGGCGGCAGTGCGGATCTCCTGGGCGGAGGCGGCGGCTGGCGGCTTCCTTCTGCGGTTGCAGCGGCGGCGGTGGCGACTGGCGACGGGGCGGCGGGCTTTGAGCAGCGGCGGCGGCAACGTCGGCGGCAGTGCGGATCTCCGGGGCGGAGGCGGCGGCTGGCGGCTGGCGAAAGTGGCTTTCCAAAGACGGCAGGCAGCAGAGTCCAATGCGTAGGATTGGCTCTCTGGAGAGGCTGGAGCTGCTAGCTGGTCCTGGAAGCTGAAGTGGCTCGAATCCCAAGTCCCACGAAGACGGCAGACAGCAGAGTCCAATGAAGTGGTTTGGCTCTAAGTCCACGAAGATGCGGCAGACAGCTAAGTCCAGTAGATAAAACGGCTGGTGGTCCTGGAGCTGAAGTGGCTGCTGGTGGTCCTGGAAGCTGAAGTGGCTGCTGGTGGACTCTCCTGGGTTGAGTTGCTGCTGGATTGACCCGCCGAGGCAGAGTTGATGCTGGTCCGACTCTCCTGGCTGAGTCCTTTCTTACTGCCAGCGTCTGACTATTTAAAGGAGCCAGTCCTTTGTCCAACGCGATCTCGACGCTCATTGGTCGAAGTAGAAGGGATGTTTTGCCCGATTTCGATATATTTCGGAATTATAGCCTTTAATTGAGCGGCGTGATCAATTATCGACTTGATTTGAGTCGCAATCAATAGTTGTTGAAATGCCGATTCTAACGACACCCAATTTGCTATGTTTTGAGTAAAAATTAGCTCAACTTGGAATTTTTAATTCAGTGTTCCGCGTAAAGCTTGATTAAGTATTATTCTTATGGCGTGTGTTAAAAAGTTTATTATGCTTCGATCGGTTGCGCGCTATTTTTATAAGACCTTTGAGACCCATTACGCTTTTCTGGGATGCTTCCTTCCGTTAATTATACTTTAATTTGTAATATTGTCTCCTTGCCCGCTGTATTTTGTCGTGGCCCGGCTTTCTCCGTTACAAAGGCCGCTGAATTTCTCGGCCGTTCTCCCGGGCGCGCTCCAGCCGCATGTATTTTGCTGTCTGATGGAAAAATTGCTTTTACTCCACCTGTATATGTGCTAGCGCCCTGCGGTTGGTTTTATTAGGTGGCGGTTGATTTTTCCTATCTTCAGGTACCCTTATGTGGAGTTTTGGATTTGGCGCACTCTGATTTAAGCGCGTTTTAGTGATCGAACTGCGTTTATTAATTTTCGCTGCGGCGCCGTTTGGTCGGCCATCCGTTGGCCCTTTTATTGCAGCGGTTTATACTTGCGAATTGGGGGCTTCTTTGAGTTCGCGTGCCGCGATTTATTGTTTTATGGGGGTAACGGTTTTCTTACAATTTTTGTAGGATCGAGGCGATTTGCTGGTGAACAGATGTTTGAGCTCTTTGTTTCGTTCGCCGTGTGTTTGGCGACGCAAAGTTCCTTTGTTGCCTTGTTCTGTTCACCGATTCATATTAACTTCCACAACAAAAACACATCAGAAACAGTACAAGCAGATAAAGAATACACACCACGCAATTTATCGCACAACGAATAACAACAAACATACATATTGACTCAAGAACAAAAAATAGAGCATTGGGCACGGAAGCTGCATGGTAAACATCTACACATAATCGACAATGAGAATATCAGCAAACAAGACACATATATGTGGCTACAGAAAGGCCAACTCTTCCCAGAAACGGAAGGCTTCTTCCTCGCCATACAAGATCAGGCAATAGCCACAAGAAGTTACCAAAAACACATCATGAAAAATGCAGCCAAAAACGATGTATGTAGAAAATGTCATATTCACCAAGAGAACATACAACATATAACAGGAGGCTGTAAAGTCTTAGCTGGAACTGCCTACACTGAACGACATAACATTGCAGCAAAGATCATACATCAAGCAATCGCCCTTAAACATAATCTCACAATAGATGACACCATATTATAAGTACACACCAGAAAACGTTCTAGAAATTAAACAGTACACATTATACTATGATGTAACCATACATACAGATAAAACTATCATATGAAATAGGCCAGATAATGCACTACCAGATAAAATAAAGAAAGAAACATATCTTATTAACAAAGCCGTACCAACAGACATAAACATAACAAAAAATTGCACAGAAAAATATACACCGTTGGCAATAGAGTTGGAAAGAATTTGGAGACAAGAGCACATACACATCATCCCATCCATAATATCCACAACAGGTATCACACTCGACATTCAAACAGCTCCAGCTAGACCTACCCAAAAAGGAATCATATTGAAAACATGCAATATAGTACCATTATCTGCGAAAACATTTTGCTCATCTTCTTCGGACTACAAACTCTAATTGTAGAATATGAGGGATCGAAAATGATTGAATGTCATATGACCAAATGTACTATTAAATGAAGTAAAATAAAGACAAATATTGGTCGCTTGGATAATCCGACGTCAATCATTTACAATCATCAATATATTCTTATGATCAACGTGATGTGTTTACATTTCTTCATAATTTGAATTTCTATGGCAGTGAAGTTATTGCCTTTCCATTGTTATACATTCATTTAAAATATAAAACTACCTCGTTTTCGTTACTTCAATCAATTTTTTATTAGTTTTTCTTACTTATTCCAAAAAAGCTTGTTCTGTATATTCAAACAACATATAAACTACGCTTTTGAATACAAGTAGCTTTTCCTTGTTATGTTCAAGTTAAGATTATTAACTGAGTAAAAGGTTAGAATGTAGCAAAGGTCTTCTTTATTAAACTATAATACTGAAATCACGTTGAGCACACTGTTAATTCACCAAGAAGACTTATTTCAGCCCAAGCAGTTTTCATAAAAAAATTCTTTGGTCGCTTAATCACTTATAATTCTTGTAATTTCTAATGATTGCTTCAGTGGAAGTGTTAAATTTAAGAAATGGTCAAATTTTAGAGTTCGTTAAAATCTTTTAAATATTTAATAAGTTGTTCCGTAATAAGTTTTATGGCTCAGAGTGAGTAAGTCGATATATAATATAAAAATAGGGAAGTTTTTAAAGACACAGTTTAATGTTCGCATAGCGGGCGATAAACTTATCAGACCCGTTGAAGCATCTGCGACGCAAATTTCAACCTTGTATATTTCGATGAAATTAGGAACTGAAAGGTGTTAATGCACGAGTAGGTGGAATATATCCGCCTGCATATGGCTTCAGCGCGGGTTTCCGAGTTTTATTAGCACTTTTCGTTTATATGTGTACACGGAAATTAATTAATTCCGTTCTGCCCAAGCCTGAATGAAGTAACAGTCTAGTTTGCACATAGTCCCTTTATTGAAAAATTTTCCGTCTTGTGTTGTCATAGCAAAAATTAATTAACGTTTCTATCTTTTTTAACGCAGCAAGTGTCTGCAGTGTTTACCTTTGATCACGCATTGGTGAGCTTAATTAATATGCGCTGTGCTTATTCAAAATTAACGAAAACCGGAGGTTATTTATTGTGTATTGGCAAAAATCCTGCCGGTGTACCATTGGCATGCAATAAAATATTGTGGGCCCGTGCAATGTAAAGATAATTTGCTACAAGGTAAAGTTCCCAAACCTACAATACAAGTTTTGAGACCTTTGTAATCCAGAAGTGTATACAGTAATAAATTACTACGCAATTAAATGGATTCTAAATACGGCGTGCGCTACAACATAGCACTTGACGTAATGAATAAACCACGGGACATCGCTTAGTTTATAATTAACCGAGGCTAACGAACAAAGTTGTTGATGTAGGTACAAATTTAACTAATTTTTGATAATAGTGTCTGAATTATACAATAAACAACATATAATCAGATTGCTGTTAATTTGATTTGATTGGTAACAAGTGTTAGCATCATTAAAAGTAAATTGTCACTCGCCAAAGCTCTAAAAGGAAAGAGTTTGGAAGGCATTCCAAAAAGTCATCCCGAATTAATTATTTACAATTCTTTACATTTCTTTTATAAAAGGTTTCAGAAAATTTATTTTAAATACAGATTAAAAGTATCTCTTCAGAGGCTTTTTAAATTACTTAAAGAAGCTTCGCTGAAAGCCAATATTTCTTTATGGGTTCCCACAAAGTTATTTCCGTATTACCTAAATCTAATATGTCGTTCTTAATGAATGTTGGGCATAATTTTAAAGGAAATATACTGTTACCAACTCCATTTAATCTTTTAAATGTCATTTATTTTGATTGGCATATTGAAAGCCTAATTGCCGTTGTATTTCAGTAATTATTGGTTTCGCCTAGAACTGTAATTATCCACAAAGCTGACGAGAAATTTAATTATTCATTCTTAAAAACTGCCGTCTAGGCGAATACAACCTGAACACGTTTTATAAAGCAACAGTTTTCTCATAAATTATAGATTCACGTATTTACGTAACACGCCTGTTATTTTAGCTCAGCCACCCGCCTCACAACATCGAAGGGCAATCTCTAAATCGACAATTTTAAATTTATGACTCGGTGGCACTTGTTATATTCGCTTCTCGGACCCATCGCTATATCACGTAGTTTCCTGCGAGTTATTGAAAAACTTTTTTATTTAAGCCTAAAAAGGGTTCCCGGATTTATTAAAGTTCTCTTTTGAAAGCTGACATTCTTTTCGACTAATTCTTTACCAGATGATAAGTAGATAGCCTCGAAAGTGAATTTTAGCAGCACGTAGGTTTTGTTCTGTAGAATATTTACAGTGGTCTGGCTTAAATAACGTTCGGTGTCGATTAGAAAGCACTGGTAAACCATAAATTAGCTTTATTATCCTATATAATTGGTAGTAGCTTAATATAGTGTAAGTAACAGGTACAGGCGCAATATTAAATAACTGTAATATTTACATTCCACTGTAATATTTGATATACATACTTTCTTTGACACTTAATAAGCACATTATACAAAATTAATGGTTTATATATTTTTAATACAAATTTTAATAAAAGCAAATTTCGCATATTGTCCAAGCTTTTTATAATTTTAAAACATTATTTAGGCTACTGCTACAATAGCGAATGCAGGCTTTTATAATTTCTGGCAGGACAATATACCATCAAAACGAATATGGAACATTAAACTTTCAACATAATAGACAACCTTACTTTAGCCCGAAGTAGTTCAATGAAAATCAATACACTGGGACATCGTTGAAGTAGCGGCTCCAAGAATAAAATTAATATTTGGCTAGTACCGCATTGCTAACGACTTGTTGGTAAAATATTGGTAAAAATATGTCAGCCCAGAAAGAAAGTCGATAGGCCTTGCTTACGAGCCGCTCAAACTGCTTTCCGCATAATAATGGTCATTTTCCCGATGAGAATAATTACTAAAATGAAAATAAGGACAGTGATGAATTCAACTTTACGGTTACTATTTCTACTTTATGTCCTCCGCCATAAATCTAGCTAATTTGTGCTTTCTGGTATGTCCACTCCAAAGTTTTGTTTTATAAACTGTAGCGACACTACGAAATGACTATTATTGACGTTATACTCAACGAGCGTAAACACTTGTATATTTTTATTATGTACGCAACACATATAAATTGTATATTATTACAAAGCAGTCAAACATAGTAGGGTAAATAACTTATAAATCCATAAAATTGTGTACACAAAACAACTAGGAACGGCGAAATTCGTGCATATAAAAATTAATAAAATCCAGTTCTACGAAAAAATCTGATTTTACGAACGATGTGAATTTTAATTAATTAACTTTAGGTAATTATACAGAACGTAAAATAAGAAATTATCCGGTGCAGCAGATGTCAAGGACACGGGCATTCAAAAACGTGCTGCACTCGATCATATTACTCTGTAATTACTCTGGATGCCCACGATTGAAAATCATGTACGAGACCTAATCCCATGCCACCAACTTGTGCCCTGTTCAATTATTCCCACCCAAGCAACTACAAGGGGTGCTCTATTTTTAAATACTTGTTAAATTCAAGAAATAAAAATGGATTAGATTGTGACAGAAGTTAAGATTAGCCACATACCAGCGGCAATTTATCTTGACCATCGGATCTTCAAACAGTAAACAGACTTCCACATAATCAACAATTATTCTACACCCAAGTAACACAAGAACCATTTGCTTAAGGTAACAGTGTCTGTATACAACCATTTTTAAGTGACCAGTTAACTGCATCAATTTCTAAGTCTACTTCAATGATTTCTGAATTAATAGCAACATAATGCTAAATTTCAACCTAGAGCGGAAATGGTTTACTAATCACAAGGTGCAATTGAAAATCATCCTAAATGTAAGTGTAACTGACGTTCTTTTGATTTTAGAATCTCATTGTATGCAGCGAATAGTATTTTGCATTTTTAATTGTACCAAATACAGTACACCCCCACCCCTCCAATTCAAATGCCAGGCTGGAACAATAATAATTGCGAATTGTAAAATCTGTTTCTTAACGGGAATTATCACACCAAACTGCAGAAATACATGCAGCGAATGTTCAAATAAATTCTTTACTATAGTAATTATTTATAGTATCAACTATATACTGTTCACCAATAATATAAAACATGATTTTATTCGTTAGGAAGCAACTTTCCCTCAGAAGAAGTTTGGAACTCAAACCACACTCATTAGAGATTCCAACACCCACAACATGCTAAAACTTGCTCCGTGTATTAATAGAAAGCAACTATAGCTGCCACCTCACTGGTATTCCTACCCATCTAGCTACATCAGCACAGAATAGACACCTAACGCACTCAGAAGCGACACTCTCCGTTTGGCAGCTGTCTAAAAATCAGCGCGTAACCATGTTGCCAACGAGCACATTTGTGTTTCAATGCATTGGTTTTAATGCAATTTGAGCGATTAAAAGTGGTGGTGTGCAATTATATGTATTTTTTTGAATATCCCGCTTGATTTACTTTTTTTCAATATGGCCGCCATAGCTGAAATCGGCTACTCGAACATCAAAGGCGCCGCCGCGAGTGTCGCTTCTGATTCCGTTAGGTGTTTATTCTGTGGTATCAGTGATCAAATGAAGGTCTGCATCTGACAATCTTCAAATTCACCTGAACCATATAAATGAGTGGTTATAACGCTGGAGAATCAGTATTAACCAATCTAAATCCACCCAAGTTACGTTTAGTACACGACTAACAGACTGGCCTACGGTCACTAATGGGAATGTTTCTTGGCCTGTCAAAACTGACGTTAAGAGTCTACACTTCGACCAAACGCTTACCTTGAAGAAACACGTAGACAATTCAGCCCATTTGGTCATGTTTTTTTTTTAATTTGCGGATGCCCTAAACTTAACAAGAATAGTCAGACAATTCATAAAGATCTCGGAATTCCAATCACTACAGATGGGGTACAGAAATATGCAACAAATTACCGCGGAATCTTACCTGAACATCTTAACAAACGTATGGAAGAACATGCCAATAGACTCCGTAGAGAAAAACTTAAAAGTAAATGACCTCGCAATCTATTCTAAAACCTCATGTAGGATGAAAGAGTGATTTAAATAGGAGCGTTTTAACGGACAACTGCTTCATGTTGAGTTCACATCGTCAATATATTTGCTCAACACTTCATTCAGACTAGATGCAAATACATTTGAAAATAGTTATTTGTCTACAAGTGTGGAAATTAAGGTTATTCCAGCATGAATCGTCCAGTTGTGAAATAACCGAGTTTCCACGAGAGGCAGACACAATATTTCGTCTAAAGGGTAAATTTCGTATGTCAATAAACACATCGAACTTTAATATTTTATACAATTTTTGAAAACAGTTGGAAAATATCGATTTTCTGACAATTTTAAAAATTATTAATCTCCTAACTGTTTTAAGAAGGTATGGAAAAGTATGTTATACTCTAACTAAAATTGATGTAAATTAATATGGTAAAGTTGCAGCACTTTTTTGCAAGTTAACCGATTTCTCATCTCTTGTATACAGAGTGCCCAACTTAAATGTACGCAGCTTTAAGCAGGTGAGTATAGAACACACATTATATTTCAATGGAGAATGGTGTATGTGTTGCATACTCACCGGCTTAAAGGTGCGTACATTTAAGTTGGGCACCCTGTATATGTGAACGTACTGTTAAAAGTAGTCAAACTGTATTTACCACTTCTTATTGGTTATACCAGGAGCTTAAATACAAACCTATGCCAAAATATTATAACTTATTTTAGATCATCAATTGCTGAATTGTCAATGTGCTTCTAAAATAATTTACTACAGTATTTCAGACAAAGTCCCCATACAAACAAATATTCCTATTGCATTTCTGTTAGGCTTCAAGTGTCGCGACTATGTTTATTACTTGAGCTTAATTAAATGATGATAATTTTGCCATCACATAGGGTCTATCAAAAGGCAAAGATTCAGATGCTTCGATTTTTGTGAAAATCTAAAAATCACACAGCTAAAGAAACAAGGTAAACCTTTATCCCACTTCACAAATAAGAATCTTTTAAGGTCTTAAGGACTGCACGAATCATAGAATAATAGCGTTGATATTCTACGCAACTAAGATAATGTTAAATATAATATGCGACTTTCTGAAGGCCCCCCTTCTCGCAAATCTGTCCGAGGCTTGATCGAATAAACAAGAAAATTTAACACCAAGACATATTTCCGGTTGGTTGATTTTACTGAAATCTTTGATAAGATAAACTGACATGCACTGTTGCTCGCAGTCGACCAAATCTGACCATCTCATCACCTCATCAACTTCATTAAAGTCCTTTATCAACAAAACCAACCCTCATAAAATTTTATAACACATTCTCTACCAGGTTTTTGACTGAAATAGCAATTAAACAGAACCGTATACTTCTATAATGTATCTCCTACTATGTAACATCTACAATGGATATCTTTTTCATGAGATTCTAAATGGTTGGGAAGGCGGAGTATCAGTAGAAACGTACATATTTTGAGGTGTGCAGATGATGACGACGATTTTAACTTGAAATGAAGCTGATTTGGTTGCTTAGGAATTCATCATCATCATTATCATCATCATCCAGGATTAACCCTAACTGGTTTGTTCCGGTCTCACTAAAATTGGTCCTTCCAGCGTTTCTTGACCAGGACGACACCTTACGCCCAAAAGAAAAGGTAGCTAAATTGGAATATTAAAAGGAGTGGTAAAAAGCAGAAAAATACCTTATCAATATCTTGGAACAAAAGTATTCGACCAATGTGTTCTTCCGATTCTGACTTACGGCTCACAAACTTGGACATTAACTAGAGCAAACATGGATAAGATAACAAAAGCACAGAGATCCATGGAAAGAATAATGACAGCTGTAAAACTATCAGATAAGATAAGGAATATCTGAATCAGACGAATAACAGAGGTGTAAGATGCCAGAGAACAGATAGCAATACTAGTGGGACTTTGCAGGACATAATGCCAGACAATCAGACCAACGATGGAACACAGTAATACACCAGTGGAGGCCATGGTTAGGAAAAAGGTCAAGAGGTCGCCTACAGATGAGATGGGCAGATTACCTAAAAAGAGTGGGAGGCTTACACTGGAAAGGCAAGCGCAGAACAGAGACAAATGGAGAAGTTTGAAGGATGCCTATGTCAAAAATTGGATGACACAAAGGCAAAGAAGGAGAAGAAAGCAGTAGACCAGACATAAAACGTAAACTAGAAATGATAAGGACTGCGACAGTCACTAACTTAGCTAAGGATTGCTGTAGCTGTCATATTCATAATTGCTATGAATTCTTCAGAAACCTGTGTCTTAAGGTCCGTCAAATAGGTGCCTTTGAGATGCGGTCTATAAACGATTATTAAGAATATCTTGAACAGGGCATCTTACAGGCGTATCAATAGTGGAGGAACTATATATTAAGGAAAACCCATCAGTCACACTTAAAGTCAACTACCTCAACTAAATATTTCGGCCACATCTGCAGGCAAACCACCCTAAAAGATGTAATTCCAGAAGAAAAACTAAATGCAGACGACTGGGAGACATATCATATATAAGATGGTTCGTTCAAATCCATAGAGGAGAGACTCAGAGAGGTGTGGAAAATCACTGTCATGTGGTCGTCATAAACCATTGTACCCTTGCAGAGTTACGAACTGTGAAAAAGAAGTGTCCCACTTTAATGCTTAACCCCTCCATATCTGCTACATTTTCAGCATGATTTGAAATTTTAGTGGCCTTTACAGACCCCAAACAAAGAGGGGCACATCATACGATCTCTATACGGTGCTACATAAGCTAAAACTACTGGTTTTAAATAACGTATTACTGATTATGAGAAAAATATATTACTGATATAAATTTCATATTAAGTATTTTTTCGGCAAGTGTGTAAGTATTTAGCCCGCGTTTAAAGTTTTTCTGTTCAAAATTTAGTGATATCTAAGATGCTTAGTTATAGATTTAGATACAAACCAATACTTATAATTAATTTTAATTGCAGTGTATCAGTTATTCACTAATCATCTGTATACCATAATTTAAACCTCTAACAGGAGTTACAGTCTCTTGAATATTTCAAAGTAAATATATGGTTGTCATTAACTGTGATTTCTATCTTGCAAAAGCTGCCTCTTTGCACTATTACGAACCTCAGTCAATGTAGAAACGAATACCACGAAATCGTAATAACTCGGTGCATCTTCAAAAGCACTAGTCAATTAATCAGATGACGTGAAAGTAGAGATTACAGTTTCCCGGTTTTTAGTGGCATCCCTTATTTCATTAAACTGCACGGGGAGGTTTCAAAGACGCGTTTGAAAATTCTCATCATTTCCAAATGTTTTTGTAGCTCTACACCGTAACGCCGGGGATTTAATATTAACAAAGACTTGCACGACTCACCTCTCCCCATTCACACATAGACTTCATTTACAACCCCTCATAAAGTTACACTTCAGCAAGCATTTTCAATTAAATATAACTTCGGGTATAACTACGAGATTTCAGCTCATTTCATTTCTAATTCCGGCAGTATCACTTCAATATTTAGTTAGGTAGGTACGCACACATCCAAGAGGGATTTCCAACATTATGCGAACTCAATTTTATTGCGACACTATAGCTTCTAATTAATTTCGCCTCTTCTGCATTGTGCTCGCTTCACATTTTCACCTAGCGCAATTATTTTCAGGGCCAGATCATGCAGCCGAACCAAAAGAAGGTGATAATGAGCAGCAGCGATCTGGCGTTGCAAGGAATCTCTAGAAGCCAGGCTGGGAATTACTCTTGCACCGCTTCAAACGTGGAAGGCGATGGTGACAGCAATTTGGTGCAGCTGAAAGTCATGTGTAAGTAGACAGCACATCTGTTCTGTTTCTAATTTTTGTTCAACAGTCATTGAGATTCCTGTTAGGAAACGAACGACACTAACAAAGGATCGTTTACTTAGTATATTCACAGAAGTGGTTCAAATTCCATTGGAGGAAACCGAAGCTCTTCCTTAAGATGGTTATTAAGAACGGCTTTGCAGATTGATTAATACTTTGATCTGTTATTATTACGCTGCCATTTGGTTTTTAGAGAAATGCAGCAAAATAATACTTTTTAAAAACTAATTTGAAGCCCCTGATTACAAATAATAACTTCGAAACTAATGTGAAATGTGTTTACTACATGTTGGGCTATCAACCAAATAAACGACTTTTTGCAGAACTGAATTAACCCTCATCTATATAGATTTGCGACAAAATTTTAAATTAGATGTGACTGATCACTACTTAAATGTGCAGTAGATTTAAAAATTCAAAATTAAGTACGTATGTAACATTCAACGAAACAGTATCGTGTGGCTGCTTACTATCTAAAAAATAATAAAGGTAACTGAGGGTAAATTAAACCTTCCTCTATTTTATTTTGCACTCAGCCAACAGCCGTTAGGCCAATTATAGGCGTCACTGTACATTTTATGGGGACTTCCAACCCCACTAACGACTGTCATGATGTTATTCTGACATCCGGGACCAACTATTTCCGTGACAGCCGTATCACGGGGCGCCGAGAGAAGCAGCCGTGGAACTCCCATCCAAGTTCTGACCAGAGGGAGCGTTCTTAACTCTGCTGATCGTACGTGGACGCTTGTTCAAGCTACACCACCCGGGACTATGGTGAAATCGTCGTATAAATGCTTTAATAATTAATAAATAAGTATTATAAATATGGTCCCATGAAGCTAGTTGTTGTCAATTGTTATGGAAAAAATTAAGTTGTAGTTTACTTACTCTGTAGACAAAGCTGGACAAAGTAACAAAGTAATTAATTACCAATTACTAATGACCGCCCAATAAAGTAATTAAATTACCAGATTTTCAACTACTGTTATGAAATAGTAATTCAATTATCAATATTACTTGCTGTCCTATATATATATTTAGTAGTATTTAGATAGCAACGTGCTAGTAGATCGTTTTAAATAAGTAAATTGAAATCAATAAAAGTATTACGAACTAATATTGCTTAATGAAGCTATTTGTTGTCAATTGTTATAAAAAAAGTCTCTGCATTTACCAAATATATATTTTTCGCTTTTTACAGAATAATTATTAACAAGCTACATTGCTACATCCTGCGCAGCACACACTACGCAAGACACAACACATGCGCAACTCATCGAAAACATATGCCACCGCATCAAAATTACCTTTTCTCGTGCACGAAATTAGCTGTTATCCGACTAGTCATGGAAATCCTTAATTATACTTCTTTTGCTCTATGAATGCCTATTGCCATTTGCTTAGCATGACACTTCACAAGGCCTTACCTTATTTTTGTGGTTTGGACATTTAATACCATATCAAGGCCAGTAATTTCCTAAATCAATTACCACGAGTAATTTCAATTACTACAAGTAATTCAAATATGTGAGCGGGTGGCCTCGCGAGCAGATGTTCGCCTCTCAGGCGGCCGGCCCGGGTTCGAATCCAGACAGACTCTAGAAGGATTTTAAAAATCGTACAACATCTGTGGTAGTTGTTAACCCCTACACAAGGGGATCTTCCTCATTTCGACGGGCAAGGCTAGCCATCTACCCGGGCTAAGGGCAAAGAAGGCTCATAGAACCACTTTGTGGTTAAAACAGTCCACTCGCCTACAGTAAGAGGAAGAAGAAAAAGACTTCAAATATCTCTGACATGTTCTACGGGGTGAAAAATACCGACGTCTCCATCTAATATTAAAAGGCAAGATTGAAGGTAAACGTGGAATCGGACGGAAGCAAATGTATTGGATTAAGAACATACGTAAGTGGTCGGGAATCCGAAATTCAGGTGACTCATTACGAATGTCAAAACGCGAATAATCTGAATACTTTATAGTAATTTGGTTACTGTAATTGAGTAATTTAATCTAGTAATTTGTTACTTTCTAAAAGTAATTGTCGACTACTTTTTAACAAAGGTGATAATTGCCAATTACAGTTACCGGACTTTGAAAAGTAATTAATTACTCTCCAGCTCTGTTGTCTAAGTTCTAAAGAAAGAGTTTGATCTCCAGCGATAAAAGGGACTTATTTAAAGACTTTTCTTCCAAACAAATTTGACCCAAGTTAATCGCTTGCCCAAGTGATGTCTAAAGTATTTAACGTCGTCTTTTCAACTATTTCTCAATTTTGTTTGTCGCAATAAGGGGCAGATCTAGGTGTGAAGCCATTACAACTATGTCATTAACAGATGTAACCGTTTCCGTATTATACATTGCAAGTTCTGCTCTATGCAGCAGGTACGGTATAGAAGTCCCGAGTACGCTACCTAGTGGCACACCTGATCGAATCGGAACCAGAGAAGTGCATGTATACCATACTTTACTAAGAAGTGTTTGTTAGATAAGATATTAGCAGTTTGCAAATAAAATGATTTAGTTGTCTCGATTTTTCAAATTAGACCGTCGTGCCAAACCTTACCGAACGAATACGAGACACCAGCGAGAGCTGTAGAACAATAGCGCTATTTTCCAAATTGTTCTTTTTGCTAATCTTCAGCCGTAACATGTCGATACCAAAATCCCAGTTGGTCGTTAATTGATTCTTTCTCCATAAGAAGAATTTTTTAAACAGCTAGAAAGTATGAAAAAGCTATTAGGAATAAGTCTTTGCCTGACGTTCGTATTATTTGAGCAATGTTCAACTATAAAAGGGGGCGTCTCATGCCTTCCTTGTCATAAAATATAATACTAAATATTGCAGGTTTTCTTGCGATAGCTTTTCCAGGTAGTTTTTAGAGTTGCGATTCTTTCAGAGTATGGCTTTGATTTCAAGTATCTTAAAGTGTTGATATTGGGGAGTCCATATGGAATGGGAAATGGGGTACTTCAAATTTGTAAAATGGGTTCCTCTTTCTCTGAAGATCCCAGGGAATAGTTCAAATACGGTGCCTAGAAATGCGGCGAATGTGTTGGTCTTTTAGTGATCATACCTGGTCCAATTATCAAATACTGTCATGATGTGGTCAAGTTTAGATTTTGCAGAGGTCTAATTTTTCTTGCGACTTTCCACAAGGAAGAGTCGTTGTTTGTGGTTGATGGGATCTCCAAGTAATTCTTGCGTAAATCATAGTTACGAGGATTGTTGAATAGAAACACGTTTGGAGGCTCTAGCATAATATCTAGTAACTCAATTTAAAAAATATATCTCTTAATATTAAGGTATGAGTCCCAGTGTTGTACTAGTCTACAGATTCCCTGCTGGTAAATTTCTTGCTACTGTTGACGAAACTATTTTCGAATGGCAGTCTGCACTTCCACGCCCGAAGCGAATCGCTGCCCATTTAATGATTGTTTTAATGAACTTTGTGATAATAGAAGTATGAAGAATGGAACTAACAATTTCTATACTAATGCTCATCATTTCAGAAAATTATCTGATTTTATTGCGTCTAGTTGTTGCATGTCCTGGATGAGCAAAGTCTTTGTCACCATCGGCAGTTTTCATTCTCTTATGGATTTCTAGTGGTTTACGTCCTTTGTCGGCTAAAAATTGAGTACCAGTGTGCACATTATCTTTGGACAAATTTTCCAAACGCCATTTCCTAGCTCTATAAAAATGGCCACAAAGAAACAATTGCAAAGAAATTTGGGAGACACCTCACTAATATGCCAATAAACAATTTCAATAACTTCATGCATGTGCCATGATGCACAAGTCGTGCCTACGTGATCCAAACGTGTTTCTATTGAGCAATTCTCTTATATTCCTTGGGTAGATTGCTACCAACAGCAAATATTAAGCAAGACTAAGCCCCAAACCAAAGTTTCTCAATTACTCTTACCCGCTTCAAATCGTACTACACAATCGTTCAGACTACCTACAGTGAAAACAGAGTGCGGTTCGTACCTTTCTATTAATAGTAAAAGGTATTCAAAGTTACCAAGGGGCCCAAAAGAGTCTTTACACGACCGATAAATCTATTAGTTTGCGTAACCGAACCGCTACGACTTGAAACAGACTTCAAAATGAAACATTACCTCAATATCTTGCATTAGCCATACACAAAATATTAATAAGCATGAACACGGTTTATATTAGTTAACGATAATATAGACAATACCGGATGTTACATAATTTCAGTGGCAGCACTCGTAAAGCTTCCAGGAGCGATTTTATGTTATGGGTCGAAAGGAGCAAGCGCGGCGCACTCTATTATACCCACAAACTACACATGTTTTATTTTAACTCACTCTAATTTACAAAGGAGTAACAAAGAGACACAATAAAGTATGGTAATTAAAAGAAAGTAGCAAACAAGCGCAATATGAGATACTAATATACCAGTTTGCGGTGATTCCTCAATCAAGCAAATCGTAGCATTCCAATAGCAATGTTCACGCAAGACAGCAAGAAAGGTGTGTTAACTAAGGCGTGTGAGGATGTTGCATTCAACAAACTTCTAGCGAGTCATAACATGCAAGAGTTCAAAGTAATGCAGTAAATATACCAGTAAGTTCTGGTTAACTCAAAAGGTACGCCATGAGATTCGGTAGCTTGAAGTTTACAGAGCGAAAACAATTATGCAAACTCGTTCTACTTTGCTCGACACGATATCGTGTGTTAATACTCCCAGAATTGCAAGACGGTGTTAACAAAACAAATGCAGCGAGCAATTATAATCTCGAAGAAACTGAAGCGGGGCCTCAACAGAGACTATTGGAAAACCGAAACGTGTCTGAAACAGGGAATTTTAGAAAGTAGCATGGCAAAACCTGGTAAGAACTGCTAATTCGACGGCTAATACCAGCTAACGGATTCCAAATTTGACGGTGGCAAGATCGACTCCCAAAAACTAAAAACAAAAAGTACGAGTGCCTAATTACAACAAAAATAAAAAGAGCGCATGTTTCTAAACACTTCCATCGTTGCAATTCAAACAGCAGTGCTGCTTGAAACCGCAACTAACGCTTTGGGCCAAACCAAACCCAATAATCTTCGACAATTACGACCTGCATAAATCCGCGATGTGCGAGTAAACACTAGAAATGGGCACACATTTTGTCCGAGCAGAACACTAATAAGGGGCTTGCAAATTAGGCCAATGTCGACGATGAACTTTTCTCTGGATAGCTTGTAAAATGCAAGTAGAGAGCTAGAGAGATGCCAAAAATGGCTGGCGCGCTACAAGACAAAAACATGACATATTGCTGCAGGTGACGATTCCAGAATTACGGTGTTCACACAGGGCTGTCCAAAACACATAAAGGATACGGAACTATCTAAAAATACTTAAAAGCGTATAAACGTAACAAGACCTTTTAATTGCTTGGTGAATCAATTTAGTGTCATTGGGACATCGCGTAGTTTGCAAGCATTTCCCCGGTTTTCTTTGTTCTTCTATCTTTGTGTTTATGAATTCAATAAAATATTCAGGCTTGACGCGTTTCTATGTCTCTGGTGTCTCCATGCTACGTTTTAGTGCTTTATCAACTCTTTACCTCTTTTTCCTGATATGTATAAAATATTTTTGTCAGACAGCATTAATTCTAATTGTATTCCGGTTGGCTTTCTTTGCGTTAAGTTAGTTGGTTTTAACTTACAGCACACTTTACCTTCAGGGTTTCTAGAAGCGGAAAGTGGTCAAACGAAGGATACAGAGACGATGTAATAGTCGAGTAGTTATAAGTCGTTATTGACATTACATGTTCTATTAGTTGCGTTTTTTTTTAAATTCTACGTTATGACAAATATCTAAATATATCTTTTTTCCAGTTTTTTACTCAGTTCTCATTCAACACAGTTTCATATCAGTTATGAAGTATCCTAAAATATTTATAATGAACTTAACCTTAAAATATATAGATTTTGTAGAGGGGAACTCAATCCTGCAACTGTAGTATAACAGAATATGTAGTCTATAGTGTAGCCTACAAAAATAAACCAATCAAGGTACTCCAGTTTTTTGCCAAATTTAAAGTCAACAATCAGAATAAGTTAGCTGGTCCACTATGCTGTAGATATATACTAGTAGCGACAATAGTGATGTTTAACGGGAGGCACGACTAACGATGAAACATCTATAAAAGGCGTAGCTATAGTTCATATTACCAACTATTTTTCTGACTTGAAGTTAAGGTTTTAAATTTCCTATATGCACGTATTACCATTCTTAACACACTTCTTCTTTAACGGCGCCTGTAACGAACATTTAACACAAATACTTACTGCTTGGTTACAAATTCTTCACAATATTCTTCAATTTTATTTAAACTTCTTTAGCTTCTATTTCGTGGTAACCACACAACAATATTAATTTTTTCTGACATTAAGATATCTGCAGAATGCAACTGGTTTATGGAGAACTAAATATAAAAATTAAAACGAAACGAATACAGGGAAAAAAGACAACCTATTTTTGCTGCAGACAATAACATGTATGTAATTATTAAAGAATTAATCATCTAGTCTGACATAATAAATATTTAAAAAAAGAGACCACGTCATAGTTTATCGGAAACTCTGTCAACTTATTTTTTTCTATTCTAAAAAACGTGTTCACTATTTACAATTTACAATCGAAGTTAAACTGAATTTCAATATGCTACAACAAGTTTTTGGGAAAATACAAGTTTACATGCTTTGCAATAAACATGAAATTATTTGTATTAATAATTTCTCAAGATACTATTGCTAGAGAAGATTGATATATATTTACAAACAAAAAAAGCATTCTTCAGATTTGAGAAATATCTGAATACAAAGGGGACTGCAGTAAGATTACGTAGTAAACAATTCAGAAATATGGGATGTAGTTGTGGTATTCAGATAAGTCAATTTAGGTTTTTAATACGATACTTTAGGAAAAAGTTATGTTATTTATTTAATGTTGTTTGGTGGCAGGGCACCAATAAAGTTGTACGTACTCTAGAAACTCTTATGATGTTCTTACCGGGTTGACCATTGTGGAATTAAATTGATTCAATAAAATATAACCGTTTGTGAGAAACAATAATATTCCTTTTTATTTGCATTAGAATACAAATTACAAAACACATACAAATACCTCATTATGTTAGAATGCAAATACAAATAGCGAATTATATGTAAACCGACGCCGGAATCTGATTTGAAAAGTGGACCAAGGAATCTGACCAAAGCCCTCGACTTGATTAAAGTCTATTCTTATGTACAGGTCGCTTGTGATTTGAGTACAATAGGTTTTCTTGACCGCGCACGGGCTACATTCTCGCTCTCACTTTCGCCTGAACGAGGTTTCACTTTTCTCGACTTAGGTATATGGTCCATTGTTCGTCGAGCCTTACAACAAGCCGTTCATGGCGCTTGCAATTGGTCCTGTCGCATTCGCAGCGGGTAAGCTTACAACCGTACCTGTAGTTTTTTGTTGTCCGGTACCCTTGCGTAGTGGTGGGATAGAAATCACGATGTTTGGAGAAATTTGCAGTCCGACGAATCAGTTCTTGACGTTTAGTCCGCCTACATCTTCGCGCGATGAATATTACTCAAATCGAACGTTAAAGAGATTTCTTAAATGCACGTACACAAATTGACTTTGGCACTCCATGGTTTATGGGCTCCGCCATAGTGTGTTACTTCTTCGTTCCCTTATAACCGCTTACATCCTTTTATTCACTTCCTTGATGATGTTCTGACTGAATGCTTTTTGATTATTATTCCATTCATCTGCTTATCTAAGGTTTTTTTGGAGTTTCTTCAAGTTATTTGGGGAAGGAATTCGAACGTCTGTTGAGCTCATGTGATATGTGCTCTATTGTATTATACTTCTGCAAGTGAATTACGGACGACCCTTGCAACATATTCCCGCATATTGTCATCAAAGGAAGGAGACATAAGGTACAACATGTTCTTAAATGAGTGCTGAAACGAGACATCTCCGCTAACTCAGTACATGGTTCAAAAGATATACCAACCCATACAATAATATAGTCTCCTACTCTTGCCCAAACTCGACCATGACGATCAAGGCCATATAAATAACATCTCCACTCATCTAAAAAATTATAAGCTTCCATTGCTCCAGGATCCAGTTTTGAGGAAGACAAGCAAACTTATAGCCATAACATAATGTTTGAAATAGGTTTGAGCCCATTAGCTGGTTTATACGCCTCTTGCAGTCTCCATTCATTTGAATTCGTACTACAAATTTCAATTATAGAATTTTTCGGCCAAACTTGGACCTTTCCCTTATATCAACACATCTTTTGATCGCTTTTTAAATGAGAAAACAGTCAGACATATCAAACATAAGCAAAGCATTAATGAATAAAAATGTAACTGAAACTGTGAATTGCACACGTAACTTACGAAATGTTAAAAATTTTAATTATATGGCAACACATAGTTAACAGCGTGGTACGAGATTTAATTTGAACACGTTAATTAAGATATAATCAACAGGAGCATTTCAGAATAACTCATGTTTGATTCTCTACTATTCGAGAGAACTCTGGAACTCTATGAGTTTGAACATCCCACGCAATTGCAAGGTACTTGCTATAAAGTTGAGTATGCGGTTTCAATCCTTGATGTTCGTCGACGCTAATATTTTTATCTAAACTCCAATGCACCGTATGTGCACTGCAAAAACAGCGATACTTTGCGCCATAGCTCGGTTGCAATGTTTGTTTATTTATCTGGCGTCAACCCGACCTCGGCACGAATTAATTTAATTTTAACAGGGGATACGAAATATGACTTCAACCGACCGAAATCGTGGTTTTGAATGCTGTTCTCCAATTATGATTCCGATAACCACAATTCTGCTGCTAGTGGGGTGCATTTTCAGTTCTGCATTTGAGATTTTACTTAGCGGGAGGTAGATTCGGGCACGTGGAAATGGCATGAAACTTGTGATTGAAAAATTGCTCCCAGACGTACATAACAAGTATAATTCGTTACTAGAAATATTTGAAAATGTGGAGGAAATCTATAAAATGCAATTGCTAGTATCAGTTGTCAAACTTGCATTGTGTGTGTTGAGGCCCTTCTTTTACGTTATAAATAAGCATTACTGGAAATGGTTTTCAAATAAAGTAGAAACTAAAACTTGCCCTTAGCAATTAGAAACAAGAATTGGACTCATAGGATGCATAAGTTAAATTAGATATAGAAATTCGAGCTATACATGGTTATTTTGAATAGAGATTTACCATGATTTACTTTTTGTAATTGGGGTTGGGTTTTGAATTTCTTTAATTTTGCCATATTGAGTTGTTTGTTAATGTCATCATATGAATGCAGCATTGTTGAATAATAGTTACATCTACTATTCGCAAACGATTGTGGGCTACATATTTACGGAACGGGTCATAGTATTACGGAAACTGACCTAAAAATTATAAAGGCGTTAACTTCAACAAAGCAGCAAAATTCTTTTCAAAGTTTCACCATTTTTAAGAATCCAGTAATTAACTTTTGAACAAAGATGGGAACCCATTCCTCACTCTGATCTTTACGCTCCATTGAAGTTAACACCTGATTGGCCGCTTAAAGCACGCCCTCCGGGACAGACAGTATAAACACCTTTAGAATGCGAGGGAGTGCTGACTTTCACAGCTGATTTGGTGAAGAGTGCATCTTCGGCCAACTTTGTCGTGTTTAGTTTCCCTCCAAGGTTTTGGAAAATGACAGCTTAGCTGTCAATACATGTACTTAGCGATTGTTAAATATTTGTGCGGTTAGGGGTTTTTAAAGTATTGTGATAAGGTCTCTTTCATTTATTTATGGGATTCTTACACAGACTTACTTGTTAAATTAGACATATAAACGATCTATTATGTATTACGTAGATAACTTTGCAGAATTGAAGTGATCTTTCGAACATATTGATATACTTTATCATTCGCGAAGGTTTGTCGGTTTTCTTATGATTTATCCCGTATCTAAAACAGTTATATTTACATGACCCAGCCGTATCCAAAATAATCGTCAATAGTTTACGTTTGTGATTAGAATTATTCCACTATTAACCGCAACGTGGAAAAAATAATCTAAATCTATAATTAAATATAAGGACCCAATCCGGATTTGGCAACAGTGTAGGCGTAATGCCTCTCACGAAAAAGGAGGGACCGACTTGCCTGCAGGGAAATGTTATAACAAAGCTGACGACAACAAGGTATAGGGTGATAGCTTGCCATTACCGCATGAAGTGTGGTTTTATAAGCCTCTTTCGGCCGCAGTCCTGAAAGGTGGCTAGCCCATCTCGTTGAATTAGTGGGAAAAATGCCCTTTCCAAGGGTCGCAACCACCAAAGGTATGGTGGTCGTAGACCGGTTGATGTTACCAATATCCGGGTGTGGGGCTCGAAACTACTACCTGCTTACTACAAACGCAAGCTCTTTACCAGCCGGCTACATGCTCTCAAAGAAGAAACATTTTATATAAAGGCGATTCTTTACTAATTTTATAAACAACTCTGTTGCTATAAATATTTGTATCCTAAGTTGGCTGTCAAAAGCATAAATTCATATAATAGGTACCTTTCTTTAAAAAAAAAAACGCGAATACAAACTTAGAAGCTGTGAATATTAGTTTACCATACGTATTTTACAGTGAAGTTAAACATGCTATTTCCTTCCATATTTTTTCGTATTTTTGTATTTGATATTTCAAACAACATAAAGTTTGGTCTTTATAAATACTATAAAAATCAATTTAGGAAAGCATGGTGTATTCATCGAAATGGCATCGCTAATTATTTTGGGCAAATTTGAACATTTATTTTTATTTCTTTATCTTATTTTAGTGGAAAACACAAATTTCGAATAATTATTGCAACTTCAGTGGATTAAAGAAGCCAAATACTTTTTTTTATAATTTGGAAAAATGAAATGTGTAGTAGGTAACTTATATGGTTGAACGATATTTATGAAAATCATTGTACACAATTTCCTTAAAAAATGAGGTTTCTGTATTAACTATAAGGGCCTTTCTTCTCTCTAACGTATATTTTCTAACCTTCTAATTCTATTTATAAGAAACCGCTAATTACCTGGTGCCTTTATCGTTTACATGTTTATTTTATGTTCGCTTCGAAATTCACTACATTCATATTTTCTATATAAAATACTTTTTTAGTTTGTTTTGGATAAAAACACTTCTTTTTTTCGATTCTTTCCTCTATAGGTTCGTCTTTTTCAGCTTCACAGTAGTCTATTTTCCTATTATGTAGTTCTATTTCTTTTATAATATGTTCTACTGCAGCTGAGATTTATCTCGTTTTTGTTTTCCTCGCAATAATGAACGATACATGTATCCGATCATCTGTTTTACAGCAATAGTTCCACGTGTCTATACCATTTCACAATGTTGCTTCCAGGTTTCTCGCTCCGTTTCTGTTTATATGTTTTCTGTTTGCTATTTATCTTCTATGGTAATTTGCTTTGAAACTATTTTACTACATCGATACATTATTCGGGAATATTTACCTCCGCGTTGCTGACCAGATCTCTCCTTTGAAGATCTAAAAATATCGCGTGTGTGTTTGTTCTCTTCCTTATTGTTTTCCACTATTTGTTGCATACTGATTATATTATCTAAGCAGGTCCAGTACAATTTTTTGCTTAAATCAGTATTTTTTTCTTGTATTTTGGTTTTGATTACTTTTTCAAATATTTTTGGTATGAATGGAGTGACGCTGAATACCCTTGTGATAGCCACAGTTAATCTTATCTTCTTTTATGATTATCTATGATATATGTATTCTCTGTTTCCTTCTAGTGCTATTTTCATGCATTTGAAATTTTTGCGATATCTTAGCTAACATTTGGATTTGCGTTTCCCCTCCATAATTCCATAATTTCATTTGAACCACTAGGTCCCCGTGCTTTGTCGTACCTTGATTTCTTTAGGGCGTTTCTTACTTCTTCTATGTTTATTTCTTTTCTTATCTCTTCTATATTTTGTGATGCTATTCTAAACCAAATAGATAATTTTTATCTACAGAAAGACGTTTCTTTTCTCGACATATGTCAATTCAATTCTAGGAATTTGTTATGGTATATAATACCGATGGGGCCACAATTATAATAATAATAATAATAATAATAATGTTTATTTTACCACGTTATATACATACATATATTTGTAGCAAGTCGAAATAATTAACACATTGAATTAACACATAAATATATGCAATTACATAAATGGTGTATCTATATACTCTTTTGTGGAATAAAAACATAACTGTAATAGATGTCGCTTCACATTAGTCTTAAAACTACTTAATGACATAGATTTTATACGCTGTGGAATATGATTGTACAGGTTCAAATTGTAAGAATTTTTAATAGATTTGGTCAGTCTAAATCGTGGATTGCGTAAAGCATTATTAGATCTCGTGAAATAATTGTGATAATCACGATTAGTAGAGAACGTATCTATGTTTTTTTGTATTTCACACAGAGTGACATATATAAATAAACACGGTAGAGACATAATACCCAGGTTAATGAACAGTGGACGACAATGGTCCCTAGTACCAACGTTAGCTAAAATTCTAACAGCTTGTTTCTGTTGACGAAAGATACGTAAAGCGTGAGAAGAATTTCCCCATAAAATCAAAGCGTAAGAAATATTTGAGTGAAACAGAGAAAAATAAGTTATTCTTAGCAATTCTGGTGTAACTAACTGTTTTAAATTGCGCAGCAAAAATATGACACTGGAAAGTTTCGCACTAAGATGTTGAACATGGTAAGACCAGTTTAAAGAGTCATCTAACACTACTCCTAGCAATTTAACCGAATCTCCTTGGATGGTATTTGTGGGGGAGAAGATAAGTTTCTGGGTTTTGTCTTGATTGAGCTTGAGTTGATTTGTACAAAACCATTTTTCTGCATGCTTCTCACACTCAATAGAAAGTTGATGCAAAGTATTTAAGTTTTTTGTGGACGACAAGAGAGTAGTGTCATCAGCAAAAAATAAGCAATTCCTGGGGGTCATATGATGGTATAAATCATTAATATAGATGAT
Organism: Agriotes lineatus; assembly: GCA_940337035.1. Classification (NCBI taxonomy): domain Eukaryota; kingdom Metazoa; phylum Arthropoda; class Insecta; order Coleoptera; family Elateridae; genus Agriotes; species Agriotes lineatus. The sequence continues at coordinate 677 of CALNHX010010882.1, read as the reverse complement.
AAATAGAATGGGACCTAATACGGAGCCCTGAGGTACCCCACAAACCACAGGTTTAAGCTCAGAATTAATATTGTTGATATTTACACATTGGTTTCTATTTTCAAGGTAAGATTGAAATAGCGCTAGTGAAGAATTTTTTATGCCATAAAAAGCTAGTTTACCTATGAGAATATCATGAGATACGCAGTCGAACGCTTTAGAGAGGTCACACAGCGTGATAGCTGTGTGTTTGCCCTCTTCGAGACTCGCGACTACGTCACCAACCACCTTCAAAACAGCCTGGGTTGTGCTCCTACTGCCACGAAAGCCAAACTGGCACGAATTAAAAAGGGAATTGCTTTCAAAATATTGAATTAGTCTCGACTTTAAAATAATTTCAAAAACCTTACCAAATGTTGGAATTATTGAAATAGGACGATAATTGTCAGTGTCAGAAGTGTCCCCTTTTTTTATGAAGGGGGAGAACTTTCGTTACCTTGAGAGTGTCGGGAAAAATTCCTGTTAAAATACATGAATTGAAAAGTACTGATAAAGGAAATGAAATTAAATCCGCAACCTCTTTGACAATTTTACTGTTCAGATCATAGTAATCAAAACAACTAGAGTTCTTTAAAGATTTGATTGCGATAAAAACCTCTTCAGGTGTTACCATTTCAACATTAAATGAGCATGCAGGG
>CALNHX010010881.1:0-36557 GCA_940337035.1 Agriotes lineatus | reverse complement strand
AATTATCAGTGTTTATCTCTAACGCAATTTTTTGTAGCTCTTTATGCTTAAAACGCACTACATAAATTAGAAACACTTCTACATTATTAATAGTGAGTCTCTATATTGTCAGTATAGTAGAAGGTCCTTTTGGACAATTATCTAAATTTAAGAGGTGATGATTGGCTTAAAATTCAAGGAATTATATTGTTGGACTCTAGTTTTAAGATTAATTAAATAGATGTATTTTTGTGCGATTAGTTTGCAACGTTTCAGTTAAATTCAAATGTTCTCACGGTTTGTGCTGTTCGCCAAAATTATTCATAAGCACGTTCAATGCAGTTCTTAAGTTTATTACTTTATTACTCTAAGAGGCTATGGCATTTGCAACCCCAATAAAACCTTTGCCGACAAGTGCACTTGTTCGTGAGAACCGTAAAATCTTAGTTTTCCACGCCAAAAGTTACCGAACGTTTCAATGGCTATTTCGACACCCCCACGGGACTTGCAGATAGCCTACCAAATTTCAGTTTAGTTTGTAAGCAGTATCATAGAATCATGTTAACGATAACCATCCAGCAACGCAGACGTCACTCTTAAGTGCTACTTGTATATATTATGTGAATATAATCTAAAACTATAAAATCAACACTCTTTAATTTATTCAACTATACCAACATATATTGTGGTGTAAAACGCTACATTGCATCACCAATCCATATATTCTCTGCCCAATACATACATACAACATGTGACAACTAATGAGCAATATGATTACTATGCTTTCAGAAACAGAAACTATTAGACATTCATGTCGAAGACTTTTTAGTAGAGTTTTAGAACTTTTTACGAGATGCTGGTCGACCATAGCACAAATTCTTGCTACCTGAAAAATCAAGGAAGACGGATGAGACTGACGAGAGCAACCATCCACCAGAATCTGCTTAATATGATACTTGTGACATGAAATTAGATCAAAATATATACTGGTAGACACATTGTCAATGTTTCAATGCTATATGCTTAAATTAGTACTGAAGAGTGCAATGAGAGGCATACAAATAGACCCCAATATCACCACCAAAACAAGGTACTACAAATAAAGGGTATGCAGAAAATCTGAGTATAATGAACAGAAGCATACAATCAATAAAATCAATTTGATAGGTTTAACGAAGAAGTAAAACCAATAAGATTAATAGTAAAAGAAAGAAAATATGGCCGGGCAATCAAGTCATGAATACAGGTAAGGCAAACAACACATAAGAGGTTTAATTTCACAATGCCTTCTCTCTATGCGTTTTCGCTCATTAGTTAGTTTGGGATTTTTTTTGAAATATGTGGTAGCTTCAGAGCAAGTTTTATTCCAGGTTGTTCTGTACATAGCAAGTAATTCCAAATTCTCTCCTTATATAAGCCTTGCCTGGGACAAAGCTGAACGTAGCCAGGTTCGAGGTTGTTGGCAACGCAGGTACTGCTGGCTGTACAATTGGCCCGTACTCGACTATCAGTTCCATATACAGTGTGCCCCAGGATTGATGTTACAAGAGGTGAAATGGACTAAAAATTTTTGAATTTTATTTTAAGGTTCTGAGATTCGATCCTGCGTGGTTTGAAAATAATTTTAAGAATATTTTCAGTTTTTAAAAAACAAGTAGGCCTTGACATGGATGCGGAAACTATTTTATTTTTAGGTAAACTACTCTTTTTGTTCATGACACGGAAAAATTTTATTAAGAAAAGTTGTCCAGAATGAGAAATTATGACCCCATACAAAATTTTAGAAAGATCTACTTAAATATAATATAAATTCAATATATTGCTTAATCTAAAAAATAACGGTTTTTTCTAAGTCGACAGATTTTCCTGAAATTTTGTATAGGGCGTTGTACAACGTAGACTAACATAGTATTTAGTTTAATGTAAATGCAGTGCAATTGTGCCTCTGTGTGTGGCATCTGTGCGCTTATTAATTATCGTTCAAGATTTTGTTCTACACTTTACAATATATCTACCTGGGCTTCACCCTTTTAATTAATTATCTATATGGTCAAGAAGTTGATGCTGAAGCGCATATTTAATCCTGGTTGAAAGTATCACTTGTACCTAAAATTGAGTCGCTGCTTGGCTGAAATTAACTTTCACACTGTTGCCCAAAGCAGCCACGAACTCATCAGTTTTAATAACATAATTTGCATGTATCAGCTATTCATCAATTTGATTGATTGTGGGAGAAAATATACAGGTACTGTTGGCGCCATCGAAATGTGAATGGATTCTCGCTGCCATGACATTTGTATCTGATTTTTATTATTTACTACATTCATTCATTCATTCGTAATCTATAGCCTCTTTTATACTCTTCTGTGTCGAGGACCTACAACAAAAATTACAAAAATGCCATGGCAGCAAGAATTCGTTCACATTTCGATGGCGCCAACCTTAAGTAAATAGATTGGCCCTCTATTTTTATAAATTAATCACTTTGGGAAAGTGTGGAATTCAATCTGTCAGTAAAATGTTTTATTCTAAATTGTATATCTATAGAAATAACATTACTGAATTGGTGTGTGAATTTTCGAGCCCCATTCAGCAGTGTTTTGCAACAATTGCTCCCGATACCATTTGTCTAAGCCACGTATTAGAAGTGAAACTTCCTTACGCTATGTATATACCAGTTATAAGTATTAGTAAGTATGGTTATGATAGCATTTAGGTTGTGCTTAAATAAGGTTTAGAGTTGAGGTACTAAGCAGGCATTTAAGCATTGCTACTATTTGGTCTGTGATATTTTTGTACTCGTATTTAGTTATGTCTTGAATGTTAGTCTCTGTAAATTTAAATGTTTGATGGTTTGTTTGTGGAATGTCAATAATTAAAAAAGGATTTATGATTATTATATTATACTCATTACTTCTTGGGCATCATTTGTTTGTTGCTTCTTTTAAGGCACTTGATGGTTAGTCGTTTCAAGTATCAAGAAGTAAATGTGTCAGAGACATCCACTTGACGCCCTTTACGTAAGGCGACCCCGACTCATTCTCCTGAGTTTCGCCGGTGGCATGTTCCCGTTACAGAACGGTTAAGAATAGTATAACAATTTATATATTATTTAAATGCACACATAAAAAAAATTAGAGAAAAAAATCTTACAGCATATTAATGGAAATGAATGTTTGCCCAAAAGCACTTACTTTTTTTAACTTATATTTCTTAGCTATTTTTACCTCCGCCGATAACTCAACAGTGCAGAATCCTAAACTAAATCGTAACTATTAATTACTTCTTGAAAATGTTTATTCCATCCGGGCAATGATGATGATGATATGATGAAGTGAAAGATATAATGAAATCCCAATTAGTGAATGCAAAATCGAAATAGCAGTATCGTTAGGGTGTCAGATATAAATAACGGTTAAGTGCAAAGGTCTCTTACAAAGATAAATAAACCAAATATGTCAAAAAATATTTGGATGATTTGCGACAAATGTGGGTCGAAAATAAATTAATTGAACAAGCTATATAAGAACCTGATTGAAGTCCCCATGTCATGTGAAACTTACGCCAGGAGACAGAAAGACAATAAATAAAAATATGCGAGGAAGCAGAGAGCAACGCAGAGGATGAACAATAAGTAGATGATTTCCCAACACACACAAAACTGCTAGATATAGGAAACTGGAAAAAAGAAAAAGGATAAAAACAAGTACAGAAGCAAGATGAATGAGAACAAGACATAGCACAATGGATGCATTTTGACATGGCCAATTGAGATACTATTGGTGCTGTAGCTTATGCGATTCACTGTAAAGCAGTGAAGTTTGAAAGTTGAAATTACCGGTTAAATGCCATCTATCCAAATATACTTTTATGTGTTAGCGCTTCAGCCTTGTGAAAGAGGAATAAGGAACGAATTTTTATAATATGGTTGCATTAAAATCACTAAAAGCAATTTCAATGCCTGATTACGTTACTCCATTTGTGATTAGCACATTTTAAAGAGGTAAATTGCACTCTAAAAACTACTGCCGATTCACCTGCAATTAACTACCGCAATTAGCCGTAAACGAAGAGCTGCGTTGCGGCAATAAATTACACAAATTCAAGCCATTCAGAATTGACAACTATTTATGCCATTGCTGCTTATTAGCGGAGTGAAGCTGTGAAAGCTCGCTCTTCGCATAAGTGTTATACACAATAACTACTCCGTCCAACTCAGCTGGATCGGTAATAAACAAAAATAATGCTCGGATAATTACCACTAATAAAATCTTACATAATTTCGAGATGCTCGATTCGTCTTTTCGCTTGTTTCCGCGCAATAATTATTGCCATTGCCACATTCGCCTTGTATTTTGCTTTTAATCGCCAACGCTCAATGAGCTTACAAATGGCATTCCGTCCTGGAAGGAAGTAGTATTATTTGTAACAACTAATAATTTAAGAGCCACTTAATGCTTTCCTATGGTAATGAATGCGTAAAATTGACAATTTATTTGCTCTATCCGAGCTAAAGAATGCTCTCCTTGCAGGAAACAAGGTTAAGATGAAAGAGTTTACTTTTAATTTAGCTGCTTAACTTCGTGACGTCACTGGAACCAAGTATTTGGCATTTAGGAACCAAACGAAGTCCCATTTCTTAAAAACGATTTGTTTCAGTCTAAAACATTAGAGCCGCTATTAAAACTCGCAGATTTCACATGTGATAACTTCAGACTAGAGATTTCAAGGGGAGATCGAGATCTACCTATTACGTCGATCTCATTTTGTGAATCCATGAATTTTTAACTTTTATTAGAGGCACCACTTCTCTAAAATATATAGTTATTTTGCAATAAATTACCCTTAGTTGTAGTTAAACCTCAGACTTTTATGTGGTAAATAAAACAATTAAATTTTTAAGGAACCGAAAGCTTTGAAAATATTTATGAAGATAAACAAAGTAAAGATTATTATTAAAGACTACCGTAACACGCCAGTCATAAGATGGCTTATAAGACTTTTTTTATGATGTCTGGTGCTGCACCGCCTATCATAGACAAGATTCCGGTCGTTATAAATCAACTCGAAATTAATATACAGAATTTAAGTGTCCTTGATTTAGATGAAAAAGATGTAAGCCAAGCTGACGGAATTCGCATAAATATGTTAGTTTGTATTAAGTTCCTTGAGTAGTATATGAAATGTGAAAAAATCACAGCTAAGTTATTAGCTAGCAGCATTATTAGGTGAATGTTTTAAAATGTAGGAGATATCCCGACAATATCCTACTGAAAGGTTATACCTTCTATAGTGTTTTACATCATAAACGCTTCTTTACTGTGCTCTGTCTGTCTAAACCCGTAAAGAATTGTAACGGGTTGTTTAACATCAATACCATACAAACAGGAGCATGTAATTTGAATTTAAGATTTTTTAATTAAAGATTTAGGACTCAAAATGCCATAAAACTAACTGCAATGCTCGGCTTTGCAATGTAAATCACTATTGCGATATATCTGCTTCAAAGAAATGAAAACTATTAATGGTATAACTAAAATATGTACTCTAAAACAAACGCCAAATTGTATACAGGCTGGTGAAAAGCAGGTCTTTATTTCTTAAACAAAGTAATACTGCTTTCACACATTTAAAACTGCGTCTTAAAGTTTGAAGTATAGGTGTATCACTCTTCATTTTGAACAATGATACACATACTTATCGGCTAATTAGCCGACGCCGACGATGCTGAATTTCCATGGCAGCTTCTATTTTTTGCGGTTTTATTGTATATTTTTTACTTTTATTTGTAGAAAAACTTGGAAGTAATATAATAATTTAATGTCTAGAGCGACCCTTAGAAGTTGTATATTTACACTTCGGGGCAAGGAGTAATAGGGAAGGTATATTTAAGCATTAAAGATTTAAAATAGGATTTTTTATGTTGCGTCCTCAGCGTATACACATGGTATAATATTTTCAGGATGTCCATAACTATGAGCTTTGAGTAAAAAAATTAGAATACAAAATTATGTAACATATCATTTATTTAGAAAAATAAGTTTACAAATAAAAAATATTTTAAAGTAAGAGGTGAGTTTAAGCAAAACTTTCTAATGAAGCAAAATCGATATTTACGAACGATCCAAGAAACCGTTCCCTTGTGAGACCCAAGTAATAGTTATTTACGTATAGAACGCCGGAAGAGTAAGATTACGCCCGCAGTCAAAATTTGAGGCCCGTCGGAGGAGGGCCTTTATTTGGCTAAGGGCGTAATCTACTTCCGGCCTGAGGTACGTACAACGTTTTAGGCACAACTGCATGAAACAAACACTTAGAATAAATTAAGGTTTCTTTTAATGCCAAAAATTGCTACCACAGTTAAGGTGCCGGGTGGTAAAGTAATTTGCGGGAAGCAAAGTTACTTTACTGGCCGCGTTTTTATTTTACCGCCCGCAAATTACTTTACCACCCGCCGGGTGTAAAGTTGTATTTGCGGTTGTGGTAACTAAGATGTAAACTTTAATTTTAGGCCTGGTTGTGCGTAAATGTATTTCAAACACTATATTTTGTTATTTTTAGCGCTTTCACGAGAAGGAATGTCATACTTTTTCAGATCCAATAACCCATTGGCATTGATTTCATTAAATTCTGTTCTAGTTACAAGCAGATATTTTAAACTGCGTTTGTCTTGTATCATATAAATCCAAACAAGAATTTTTTCAAATGCTTGATACCAAATTCAAACAATCTTGACTAAAAGGGCTCATTTGAGGGCAGGCCAGATAACATTGAAGACGGCATGGGTACGTTGCAAAAGCTTTAATTCATTCATCAATGCAAAAGAGGCGCGAATGAGTCTTTAATGCTACAAATGTGATTCGATACAAACGAGAACTCATAAACTCATTAAGAACTTAAATCACGAAAATCTGAAATGCAATATAAATAATAAACAGGTTATAAATCGGTTTTTAGTAACTAAAACACACATGTCCATAATAAAATCTATAATGCTCAAACATATTATACTGTAATACAAAAGGCATTAGTCGGTTTAAAACGTTCAGTACGTAGGGTGCACCCAATAAACATATAATATAAAGCAGTATCACTAATATAAAGATCACAGGTCCACCAGCATAAACTCGTTAACGTGATCATAAAAAGAAAAAAAGTATAATCACAATTGCAATAATGTTAAGTGGACAAACTAGTTTGTTACGAATTAAGGAATGAATATCATTACCAGCACAAATAAAGCTTCAATGAAGCCTTTAGGGTGCCCATCGCAGGAGTTAGCATAACTTAATACGCAACGTATCAAGGCAAAGCAAAGTTATAACTTTACATAAGTAAATGTGACGTTCGAGGAAACTGAAGGACTTTAATCGAAAACGTTGGCACCCGGCACAGCAGTATAATCTCGATTACAAGAAGCAGACATTAAACTTCAAGGAAAATTTGAAAAATTCGATTTGAGGATTGAAAACCACCAAATAGCTGCCCGTTGGCGGCAATCAAAAAGCTTCATGAGACTCACTTCAAATTTGTGCCACCTACACATTTAGGCCACCTCAACCAAAAATTCTAGAACACGTACGCCGTAGACTAATCCGTCATCTTGATGAGGACAAGATCACTCCTGAACGACACATCCAACCAATATTCACCCTAATAGCGAATGCTGCGGCACCTCATTCTCAAATTTCTAGCACGAGAGGAACCAAAGAAGCCCAAAACTAGGTCATATGATGCGTCGCCAAAGCGGTGAGTCTTCCATGTACCACAGCGAGCCAAAATTTTGGCTGCAGTTCAACTTGTAGCTCAAAACATACGACATTCGACCGGAACGCTGAGCGTGACGCTGGAAATTCGAACCATTAGTGCTAAATAACTTTCAACTCGTAACTTGCTTCTTTGAGTTGGTCTATTGTTTTGGTCCGTTTGGTAGAGTACACCGTAAACAAGGGTTTCTAGACGCACTTGCATTTTTATGTTTGTGAACTCACGGAAACTAACGTCAAAACTGATCTAAGAGCTGAAAGTAGGCGTGTTGCATTTAAAGCCCTTTATGCCAGTCTTGGCTTCAAACGGTTCTATATAAATGATATCAGGTGATAACTAGAGTATCTAACTGTCTTCCAAAAATGATAGGTACATAAAGTTATAGAAATAGAAGAGAGTGAAGATGGTTTTTACTTAGTAAAACTTAAAATGTAATTATTACAAGCCACCAACACAAATAATTCCTCGTTCTCTGAATGCCATTTTTTGGCAGTGGTCTATTATGATATGTTTTATCGGACTGTCTAGGGTGTATATCACACAACGTTTCGGGAGTTTTGATTTACTCCCATCTTCAGGTGTCCCTGGTTAGTCTGATATTGTACGTTCTTCTACGTAAACTCGTGCCTCCCCGGGGAAGTCAACTAGGTTCATGGCACAATATGTTACAATTATTGAGTCTTTGTTTATATACAAAGACGACTCTTGGTTCTCCAAATAGGCTCTAAATACTGTTTTGCCGTTGATTTCCTGAAATAACAAGATTTGACTGTACGCAACATACTCAGCAACTGCTGATCTCTTACTTCTGCATCGTTCTTTTTGTTAACATACTGACATTGCTTTTCTTCACTGACTTTGTCACTTTGTCTGTGTCGTCTCAATGTATCACAATTCTTATTCGTAGTATATTTAGCTTTCTCCTTATCTATCCATCTATGTCCTGTCTTTGTCGCTAAAGTGAGAGTTTTTATCTTGGAAGTTTTTTTTTTTACTTAAAGCGCAGTTGCATGGCTGTTTTCTGCTCTATGGATTTGTACTTCCATTTCCCCGTGTCAACTTTTTCCACATAAAGACAGACTAGACCTTTTTGTTGTTTTTGTTAGTTCTCACTGCAGTTAGCTTGTTACTTTCTGATCTATTCTTTCTAGGTTCACCCAGTGCTAAGTTTGATTCAACTGCTAATGTATCACCATCTTGCTTTGAGTAAAGCTCGTCACTAGATTCACTTGAAGGGTTGTATTAAAAATCAAAATTATTGGGTGCAATGATCGTTTCATCGTCTGATCTTGAAGGGTTGTATTCACAAATGAAATTACCAGGTGCAGCACTTTGTACATCTTATGATGCCAACACCTTCTTTGTTTTTGATAATATTTGCTTGCTCTTCAGCTAGATTTCTTGAGATAGGCTGTTGTTCTGGGTAACACTGTGCAAATTTCTCCAATTTGTAACGCAGTTCTCATCTAGTATCTCTTCATCCATATTATACTTTCCAGATGTATAGCTAACGGCTTGTAGAAAATCTGCAATCAATTGTTATACTACTTCCGTGCACTATACATACGCATAAAACTACTCGGACCTAATCGCTATAATTTTGTAAAAACATTGTTTTCTAACCCAATGTGTCAAAACATGTTTTGCTAGTGAATTACGTTACGCCAGTCCGACCCTGCCTGGAGCTTCTGCACGAAAAGCTTCCCACAACCTAACGAGATCGTGACCGGCACCTATCACATTAATGGAAGCCCGAAATAAACCGAGAAGAATTAGGAATTCTCGTTTGTTACGCGCCATCATCCGCACGCACAACGAGGATATATCAATTAATGAAACCGAACTGTTCATTTGAGCTGCTGGAAATTGGCGGTTCAATAGCGCTTTTTAAATCCAAGCTTGGCTACAATAGCTCAAATTCCTGCTTCATTAGAGCTCGAATAATTGCAGTGTTGGCAAGGACGTATCGGTTTTTGCGGATGGTAATTGATAACCAGGAACATTGAATTGTTTGGGTCTATTGTGGCTACAGTAAACACGGAAATCGGTTGTGGGCTGGAAAACATGGTTGGATATTCGTTATTGTCCATTGAGAAGTCTCACATGCATATGCAAATATTGATCGGAATGAATGGATCGTTTGATGACTTGAATCTGAATGGCGATTCAGGTAAAAAGCGTAATCGCGTAATGACAGTGCGATCCTTGGAAATAGTTTTGCTCACTTCTGAATAGCTGTTATTAATGTAAATGATTATTTTTGAATTTACAAATTGTAGCTTCAGGTTATTTTAGTTTATAATTTTTACACACGTATTGTGAAATTTAAATATAAAAATAATTACTGTTTTTTAACGTCAATTGTCAAGCACTGCTGTCATATTGTTGTGGAGCCCAAGCAGAAATATAATTATAACCTGAATTATCTATTCAATACTTTCAAAATCACATTAGCCATAAACATATTGATTAAACCCGCAACTGATTAATGATTAATAGAATAATTATCTAAGTACTGTGTATATTTGTGTTGAGTTTTGTATAAGTCACTTTTTAAAATTTAAAATTGCACTATAGCAAAACGAATATAAGCAAAAGCGGTCATAATTGTGACAGCGACATATAATTGGGTTAAAATATGACAAGGATTGTGACGTTGTCATGCAAACTTATTCGTGGATAACAGTTGTCCCATTCTTCTGAAGAAGGGAGAACCGAGCAGGCAGAAAGAAGTATTCTATGAACCACTATCATATGATCGAATACTTCTACCCTCCAGATGGCAATAAAATTTATGTTGGCAGTGATGAACAAAGGAAAAGGCAATTCTACGGCCCTACAAAAGATAAAAGTATTCGATCATATGGTATAATAGAAACTAGAGCAATCACTACTAGGAAGCTACTTAAATGCAAAAATTGAATAAGGAACAGTAAAAAAACCCAAACGGGTGAGAACGTAGTATAAACTGAAATGGTCATATACTTGGGAACTTGTCAGTATACAAAAAAATTCGTATTATCGACATCTTCTTTAGTCACAAAAAATTCATAAGTACACTTCTTCAGAAAGAGTGCTTTGTAGTATAATAACAAACTATTTCCTATCAACGAATAAACATGAGAATGATTTCAGAAGAACAAGATGTTTCGTGACCCAAACACCTATACCGCGTCCACGTTCGATCAGCAGAGTTAAGCAACGCTGTCTCTGGTCAGAACTTAGATGGGAGTTCCACGGCTGCATCTCTCGGCGCCTCGTGGTACTGCTATCACGGAAAAAAGTTGGTCCCGGCGGTCATACAACATCATGGCAGTAGATAGTGGGGTTGGAAGTCCTCACAACTGCACAGCGACGCCTATAATTGGCCTAACGGCTGTTGGCTGAGTGCGAATTAAATAAATAAATTAATTAATTAAATAAATAAATAAATAAATTTCATGTTATATGCAAAATTAAAATATCAGGCAGAAGGAGAAGGTGTGGAAGGTTAATTTTCTACAAGAATAATTCATAAGGGAACTCTATCAAAAACAAGTTGCAATACAAAGCTACTAAATGTCATCCAAAAGCAAAGTAGAAAACGATTGGCAGAATATAAAAACAATTGTTAAGAAAGGAGCAGTTGAAACGTTAGAGAAAAGAAAAAAAAAATCAAATTAGAATCGCCTAGGATGAAAGCTGTATAATAAGATACATTGTGGAAGTGGAAAATCGCGAACGCGAAAATCAGAGATTTGCATATAAAGCTATTAAACAACTAAATCAAGCAGAAAGAGATACAGCAGATAAAAGTTATAGACAACAAAGACTGTCCAAATTATTACAAAGAACGCTTGCTAGGTCACGGGCTTTTTAATGCACGCGATCAAGAGTGAACAGATCGCGAAATTCGTCTTACGCCAATGTCAAGGGAGGGGGGTGGGGACCGATTATCAGTAAGCCAGAGATCGTCAAGTTTGTGCATGATGTGAGCGTTATTGTTCCATGGATGTAGCTGTTTGGGAAAGTCTGGTCTACCAATCTTGACAAAAAAACCTATCTTAACGATTTGAAATTCCAACTCACGCTAGTTACATCCATCTCAGATAAGATATAATTAAAAAAATCGTACTGACCCGTCGACGCCTCGATGCAGCCATAGAAAAATATTTCGTTGTCAGTGTATAGATCGACCCCGATATCCGTAGCCAATCTTCGAACTGCCGTTGTCGATCCTATCCGACGAAGCCCTACGAAAGACTTCCATTTATAATGTCTAAATTGATGCCAATATCGCTTGTCAACAATCTTGAAGGTTGAAGATACCAGTTTCACGGAAGCTTGGCCGTCAACCACAGCTCCGTCATCCGCGTTTGCCATTCTCGACGAATTTTTCATCGCAATCTAAATTTTTGACACAGTGTCCGGTGAAATTTCTTTTGACTTTCACATCTCGCAGTCGATTAAATAAGTGCACAACCTAAGTCTCTTTATTACATATGTCATTTGCCGCAAATATTTATATACTAATCTACGTTTGTATTCGCAAATTCTCGTCAATCTATACGTAAATTTACAGTTGTGCAATAGGGTTTTTAGCGGATATCCGTTAAAAGTACAGTTGCGGCAAAAAAATGGGACAGTCATGCCTTATTATCTCTTGTGAAATGGCTTGACAGGCGAACACATGTCAAGGATTTTGCTTATCGTGTGACGTGACGTCATGAACAAATATAATTCTTAAAGATTTTGTTGTTGTCATTGTTTGATGCTATTTTTTTAATTTACGGGTTCAGTGGCATTGTTTGCCATTTCCGCTGGATTTTTAAGCCTCCCAAGTGTAACCTTATTTTGAAGTTTTGTTCTTGTTTCGGTGTTTTGTAGAACTTCATTTCGGTTTTGTATCGGATTGCCTGTACTTCATTGGTCTCGCTCGACATCGCTTCATTTCAACTTCGTCCTCATATCGATGCTGTCTCTATATCGGTTCCGTTTCCATATCGACGCTGTTTGATGCTTTGAGCCACAGCTACCACCCCCCGCTTTTTCGAACGTTGCGCTGCCAGTCCGGGAACTTCGTACCCTTAACTTAACCCATCTCTTCGCTATGCCCGGAATTATGCCAATCCTGTCACTCGTCTCAGGCCGACAATTTTAGAATTCCTGTATTGTAATGCATTAACCTAAGTAAATATATCGTATTGTTTTAATAATTGTGTTTGTATTATTAAAACAAATGTGTGTATTACTGCCCATTTCTAATATAATAGTAAACAAACTGCATGTGTGGCATATTTTAAGAATCGATGGATTATGAACCAACGATTTGAGTGCATGCCCACTGGGGTGTGTAGAACGAATCAAAACTGCAACGTCACGCATGCAGGTAGATTTCTAGTGGCGATTTCTTGCGGGTTTCCGCAGTTACAGCTGTGCCAGAGGAGAACTTTATTTATTCTGGTGTGATGTTTAATACAGCTGTGTTTGATTTCTTGTACAGCCAAATGCAGTGTTTTTATTGAAGTAAGGTAGCATTTTCATGGGATATACAGAAGCAAGATAAGTTAAATCTCTATTGTTATGATCTGATGTGATATGTTATACTTATTTGTATATTATAAGTAAATTAGTTTATAAATCTCAAAGTGGAATAAAATATCTAAATAGATTTTGAAAACTAAAAGGTTTGAATGATACGAATTTAACTACTGGGATCGTTTCTATGCAGAAACTATAGCTAATGGGAGCTCAAGTACAGTTCAGTTCTATGGCATTAGACGTTTACTAGGCGACAACAAAAGCGTAAGTAAATACCTGCCACAAAACATTAAAGGGACGCTCTTGCCGGAAGTTGATATAAGATAGATGCCACTTCACAATTTTAAGAATAATGCTTTCTAGAATAAGTTTCCTGACCAGTTCTGCTACTGCTGGGATAGATAATAGGGCTCCAAAGAACCCCGCAGTAAATCTCACGTCACTGTAGGCTCCTGTGCTGATTAATATGACTGGAATGATCCATACACCCTGCTTGCCTCCCGAAACTTTCATGGCTGCTGCTCTCCATCACTCAGTCTTTTGTCCCGTTCTAGGGCCCCAAAACTGCTCCAGAACAACCCGCTGCCTCGTTCACACTCACCTCACATTTCAATTTCCCTGCCTGCTCGTAAAAAAACTGCCTCGGAAACCCCAACTACCAACTTCGAAGCACTACTATCACCAACCAAATTTCCACAGTTTACACAAGACACTCCCCATATACTATACAACTTTTAATGAAAACTGGGGTATTTATTTATTGATAATTTAAGCTTACATTGGGAAAGCCGAACAGAACAGTTACCAAGCTTGAATTCCTCTCCGAAACGTTTTATTTACAGATTTTATTATTGTCATGACAATCCAAAGCCTACTTTGATGACATTTGTTCACTGCAAAGCATATTATGGAACATTTTTAGATATTATATGGCCTTCATGAAATGTTATTAATTACAGTAATAATTGTGGAGGCTTGAAATAGTGTTCATAGCAATATATTGAGCCTGCATACCTCCGACTCCAAGAGATATGTTTTCTTGGTAGAATTTTTTCTATTACTTCACCCGCTGATGAACAACAGGTGGCGCCCTCATGATAATAACAATAATTTGTCCCAGTATTACTTTATTATAGTGAGCGAGGTCCTGCTCTTTTAGTCTACGGCCCGGTTTTAATCCCGAGATACCATACTCTTTTTACTTACCTCGTCTAAAAGACAAAGGAAGCATTGTAATCAGGAAACAATCAGTTCCGCGATTTCTTCAGATCTTCACGTTTCAGGGTCCATAGATGACGAAAAACAGGTTTTCTCAATTCCGTCTGTGTGTCTGTCTGTTAGCGGTATAACTCAAAAACTATTTGTTGGAGGACGACGATATTTTGTATACATATTATATGTCTACCTGTATTGAAACGGTGAAAGTTTCGGAGAAATATATACAGGGTGAGTATCTTAAAAAATAAAATTTTGCTTATTTTTACTTTACCTGAGTAATAGATACAAGTAATAATTTGCACGTCGCTCAGGCTTTACCATTAGCGACAAGGAAACCTAACAGATACAGGGTAAACAGCACAAATTGGACAGAATAGTATTGTGCTTTATAACGCAGCAGAAATTCGTCCACTTCGAGCACGTGGCTCAGTCATTCTACCGGCGAATCTCATTTTTTAAATTTGCAAATTGTTCAAATTCGCGTTAGGGGAGTTCAGTGTAAACCCCTTTACAGATTTTTTTAATTTGTTTCCGGTCCTAAACGAGAATTTCCCTGTAACCCCTTTTCGTAGAATTCAATAAAATCAAGATTTCATGTCAATCTTAATCTTTGAGTTGTTTACGAGTTTTTGTATATCTCAAAAATAAAGACTGCTATAATAATTTTGAGAATTTTATTGAATTCTACGAAAAAGATTCTGCAAGTACCGTTTGTGGCTATGAATTTATTTTATATTAAATAATTCGTAGGTTTTAATATTTCAGAATATTTCTACAAAGTGGGAGTTTAGGTTAAACTTAAGCGCGGTGCCAGGTTCTTTTCAAGTTTGCTGATTTAATCAATCCTGTATGATCCGTAACAAGAAAGCTACCAATATACGGACGTGTATCCTAAAAATCTGAACATCCTTATTAAAAAATAATTGTTTACTGTAATTTGTAAAGAGAAACACAACACAAAGGTATTGTTTTTCCTTGAAATGCAAATGACATAATTTGCTCCTATGTCTGCTGATATCCTAACTTTCGTCTTGGACTGGCTCAAGTTATGCGCTTGTTATTGATGCTCATTCATTTTTATATAATTTTTGGTATAGTTCGTATGAAAATAGATCAATAGGTTTTAATTAGGGTTATTTGTTAAATTTTCACCCTTCAAAATGTATTGTAATCCACATTTCTCAAAAAGAGGTACTGTTTCCTTGGTGTAATGATGAATCGCCATGTTGGGCCAGAATACGTACTGACCATCCGAGTGATGTTTATTCAAGTAGGGTAGCAGTCGTTTCTGTATATTTCCTTCAGAGTTCTGCGCACACGTTCCCAGTGTTTGGCCGCCTTTCTCAACCGTTTCTTCTTTCAGCGACTTTCTTTTCATTTCATCTTGCTCCTCTTTATTCAACTTCTAGATTTTCTATCCAAAAAATTTTTACTCTCAATCATGCTAATTATAACTTATGTCGTACTTCTAACTATTTCCATTAAAGTGAAATGCTTAACAGTAAATGCTTTACCTTGTTCCCTGTTTGTAAGTTGTTGACTACCGTAACCTAGCAACATTACGTGACGTGACATGAAAACTACGTGAATTGCTCATTGTGCCCACAAAATTTCAATTCAAATTTGTCCAGATTGTTAGGATACAAATCCGCATTTGCCCCCCGCCCCGCTAATTTATACTGAGTACGATAGAAAGAAATTTCATGTATATCTTGTCTTATTTTGATTCTAACACTAAAGTTCAGAGCGCTTTATTCTAGACGTAGGAATATAGTCTGAAACTTGGCGAATTAGGGCCGCCGAAATATCTCTTTCCAGAACCCAGTCAGCTGGCACACCGATAACGGCGTACCGGTTAATGTGCTTAGCATCACTTCTTCGACTTTACTTCTCTTACTCCCACGCCATGGTTTCGGTACCCAGTTTTTTGAGCGACTGTGTAGACCGTCCGCCACTTACCAGATGTGGGGATTGAACCCCGTACCTTAACACCGCAGCCGAACTCCCTAACCGCTCGGTCACTCTGGCGCATTATAACACTACATGCCTTTAAAGTTAGATATGATATACACATTTTTGCTTGGGGTGAACCTGTAACTCCTAAAGGGCGCATCTCAATGCGTCAGATCGATAGGGAATCGTTGTCAGATATGGACTGTAACAGAGACATAAAATACTTTCTGCGGACCAGCGAGTATATTAACTCTCAGCGGCAAATTTAGCGGAGAATGTGGGCTTAAATACAATAAATTTGGCACCTTAGCTGGAAGAATAACCAGACGCAGACCGGAAGTATGGGCAAAGACCTCAATGATCATGTAAGAAGATAAGGCAACCCTCACGAAGAGGTTAACATTTAGATGCCGGACATTACTCCTAAAGGTGGCAGCCCCACCAAACGTCTAACCCTTGCATCATGCCAGTAACATTTCTCATGATACTAACTGAACGGTTTCAACAATGACGAACCAAATGAGAAATAGGCAAGAGAGATGGGGAATAGTGAATCAAGATCGGAGTATGGAACGTTAAAGATCTTGCATATAAAGAAGCAGAATTAGATACAATAACTACACGAAACTAAGAACATATTACAAGACTCCTCTGAAATGTGCGGCTAGTGTTGCAAATAAGCAATGAAAATATAACTTTCACAGTTACAATTTTATAAATGAGCGAACGCTAACCTTGCTTTACAAAACGTGTAATGGGCCGATTCGTGTTACCCTGTATATTTCATATCTTTAGTATTCAACTTTTAGTCTGCCAGTAATAAAACCGTAGCTTCCATGATGCGTTAATTAGCTTAAAACACATGGTAAATTTCGAGTTAGCAAGTGAATGCGTCAAGACAGCTGATCGCAGGCGTTGCGTGAAGAACCACGAGGGAACAGTCACGCTTAAGCAGGCCAGAGCGCGTGTCCAAAGACGAAAAACATCACGAAAACCCATTAAGTGCATTAATAAGTGCCTGTGTGGATCTGCGTTAACAAGCAGCTTACACCTAGTGCATCTCCAGCTGAGTGACCGTTTTTAAAGTGAACAATCACCATGGAAGCAATACTGAGAAACAAACAGTCGACACAGCTAGAAGCTGCGATTTCGCCTTCGAAGGAGCACACGGAGCTGATCCCGGGCTCATCTGGCAGAAATACTAAAGCCAGGTTAGTTACTATAATTAACTACCTCCATTCACTGAACCAACCAGTGAAATTGAGGAAACCAGAAGCTTAATAACGAATGACCCAATCTTGCGACACCAGTGAAAGTGCGCGAAGCGGCCACAGCGTGTTGTTACAGTTGAGTCAAGCATTCTTAGTGCGAGCAAAAACAATGCTATCAGCAAATAGTTAAACGTGCGGGCTGAAAATAACCAGGTCCGTCTCAAGCAATTTTTGGTTGAGATTTAAAACATTTTCACGCGGTTTGTGTTAGGGCTGGCGCCACTAATTAAATATAAGTCACACATATATTTAATAGATATATCAAAGCAAGTAGGATTTGCATTTAGTACGTAGACGTTTAAAACAAGAATAATTCATTGTAGATAACGTATAAACCTTCTATAGTCTTTGATGTACTTCCATGCATATGTGTTCCTTTTACAGATTATATATCTTTTTATGTAAACTGGTTGGGTTTAATTTCTGGCAGTGTTTGCATGCACAATTCCAGCATTAGGCGACAACGAGCAGGCCAGCCAGAGCAATATTGACTAACCCATAGCCACTTTGTGATAATAGCGAGTTTTATGCTTTTACGACGGTTGAAACTAGCAAACAAAGGGTAATATAAATTAATAATACAGTAGAGGATAAGGACAGGTCAAAAGCCGCATTACAAACATTAAGAGGATATACAGGGTCCGGCAACTGTTATCACCTATTTTTAGTAGGCTGTTACGGAAACAATATTTTGTTATTGACAATTATATTGTCAGATTTGTGTGCGTTAATTTATGCAGTGTAATAGATCATGGCTAAGTTTCCAACTAATCAACGCGTATACGTGGTTAAAAGCTTCATACGAAGTCAATCAGTTGTGAACACAGTTGATTTGAAGGTTTGGTGGCATAACATGCCCATCCAATTCCCCGTTTTGACAGCTTTTGATTTATTTTTGTGGGGATATCTAAAGCAAAAGGTCTACCAGAGTAGTCTCCAAACAATAACAAACCTTAAAATGGGTATTTCAGAAGAAGTACATAGTATTGGACCAGAATTGTTGAGAAGAGTGATGCAAAACTTTAGACAAAGATTGCAGTACTGCATCGGATTGCAGTACTGAATCGAGACTCAGAAAGGCCATTTAAATGAAGTAATTTTTAGGAACTAAATTTGCACAAAATATAGTTGATATTTATCTAAAATTTGTTTCAATCCATTACACTTTATCCTTAGGGCAGGTCTTGGAAAATAGGTGATACCAGTTGCTGGACCCTGTATTATCATCCTTATAGGTGTGTACTGCTTTGAACAAGGCCAACTAACAAATACTTAAGAATTTTACCAAAATCTACAAGAAGATTTAAGAAACGTAAACAAAAACCATAGTATGATTGTCGCAAGAGGTTTTACAAAGGCAAAATATCGATAGATGAAATAATGAGCAGAAACTAAGAAAACTCTCTAAATAACCATGGTGAGTAACTGATTGAATTCTCCACTTTTACTGCCGGTCTTATAAAGGCCACTAATCTGACGTTAACTTTAATTCGCTGTTAAAATAAACAAAAGCACATCAAAACGTTGGTGCTTATGACATGTTATTCATTAGTAAACAAATTTTGATGCGCTTTTGTTTATTTTAACAGCGAATTAAAGTTAACGTCAGATTAGTGGGCTTTATAAGACTGGCTGTTAATGATTTAAAAATAACAAATACTTGCTATCCACATAAAAATATCCACAGGTACTCTTGCAGTACAATATGCAGACAATCAGTAGTAGCTTACGTATTCGTGAATAAAAAATTCTAGGGAGCAGTACAAGATACCAGAGCGTATCGAAACTAAGACGTAAACTTAAGCCGCTTTTTAATAATAGCCAAGATAACTATACCTTTAAGTTGAGAAAATACTATACAATAAAAAAAAGTAAAGAGATCTACAGAGCAAATTGTCTGCATGTAGAGAGTACACAACTACTTAAAAATTTATTAATATCACGTGTACAACAAAAACCAGTCAGTAGAAACATAAACCAAGGGACTAGGGATGGGCAAGTGACGTGAAAACATTCAGGTCACGCCGGGTCACGGCGCATCCCGGCGTGAACGTGAGTTCTATTTGAAAATCGGGCCGTGAACGTGATTGAAAATTTCCAAGGCGTGAATCAGGTTTTACGTTAATTTCACGTTAATTTCACGTTAAATATTTAGTAAGGAATAAAAGACTGCAGGGTGTCCCGCTCCCCCGCTGCCCGACAAGTGGTGTGTTGTGTTGTGAATATTGTGTCTAGAAGTAAGTAGGTCTTATCTTTAATTTCTCGAACGTAAAAGTACTTTTAAACCTAGGAATTAAAAGTGTTGCCCAGCAACATATACTTACTTGTACTCGTAGCAGTAAGGGAAACGGCAATTCCAATGACAGGTTTTGGTATTAAAAGTAATATCTTTGAAGACGGTTGCAAGAAACGTTTTCGCGAGAAATCACTATTTATCCTTTGTTGTAGTCGATTTTCATTTATTTGTTTTTGTGCCTACTATTCTGATTGCAACATATCACATAAATTATTTCACGTGCACCACATATTTTATTTTAGAGTTTTTAGTTCTGTTGCAGGTCCTTTATTGGTTTTAAATGTGAACCTTCTGTTCTCTTTGAATTTGAATTTTCAAATAAAAGCTGCGGGTCACGTCGTGAGTGGCGGGTCACACCGTGAACGTGAGCGTGAGCGTGCGTGAACGTGAGTGTTTAAAGCAAACGTGAAACGTGCGTGACGTGAGTAAATACTCATTCACGCGCCCAACTCTACAAGTGACTCCTGGTATGGATAGATTAATCAACTAGCGAATTAAATAACCACCAGCTACCTTACAGGCTCGACTATTAGACTTCAAATATATCTGCTGGCGCTATGGACATATGCCTGAGGAATGGATGGTAGCAATTGCCACATCTGTATTCAAAAGTGGAGATCGACAAAACTACAATAATGATAAAGGCATTAGTTTACTTAATACCTGTTCTAAATTATATGTTACCATTCTGACTAGATGACAAAAATTAGAGTTTTACTAGAGAAAAGTAGATTAATTCAGTCATCAGAAATTGAATTTTTAAGGTATGTGATCGGTTATACATTATTAGATTATAAGAAGAATGAAGATATATTCTAAGAAATACATATGTTCAACTTAACCGAAAACATACAGTGTGATTTTTTAAAAAGTCAATTGCAACAGGTGCTAGATAGCCTGAATCAGTTGGCAATACTGAAATGTATTGTTGGTGACACTGTAAGTCTATGTCAAATTCGAGGTTAGCAGGTTAGTTGTTGCGTCAGTATTGACACAGGCTGACGCAAACCTAACCTGCTAACCTCGAATTTGACATAGACTTACAGTGTCACCAACAATACATTTCAGTATTGCCAACTGATTCAGGCTATCCAATTGAGTTTTAAAAAAATCACTCGGTATATCACTACAGGAATAACTGGATAGAGCTATTAAATAAGTACAAGAATGGACAATTGTCGCGTCTCCAAAAAAATTATAAAAGAAACTCCACAACGAAAGAGAAGATTACGATTAGGTCAACGGTAAGTTGGAATGATCAATTTGCATGATATCAGAAGAATTCAAAATGATGATCATAGAAGAGAAACGTTTTTTTTTTCAATGTTAAAGCAAATAAAAACATTGAAATATGAAATAATACAATGTTAAATTTGAAAGAAACTATACAATATTTCACAAAATATGCAAAAATTTTTCGCATATTTTGGATATAGAAAGGGATTATAACTTTCGTTATAAGAACATGCAAACTGGAAACAAATTGAGGCTGTAAATGGCGAGACTACAACTGAATCTTCAAAGTTCAGTGTAAACAACTGCACACACTATTTAATTATATTAATTTTAAATTGTTTTGAAAAATGTGTTGAGTCAAACAAACATTTTTCTTCCACGTCAAGCACGAATTTTTTACTTTCTAAAATTTTTGCGCCATTTGCATGATTTTTATCTTCTCTTCGACATTTTAAGATATTAAAGGTGCCACCACAATATTTGCTTTATGCATTGTACGTAACTGTTTTAAAACTAATTAAATAACATCAATCTCCGATATGTTTGTTTCAAGAATTCATGTTTTGTTTGCAAAGTTGAAGAAATTACGATGATGGTACGTTTGAAGTTTTGCTTTCACGTTTAATTTGCACAAAAAATAGTTGCAAAAAGTGACTTTTTCCATTTAAATAATTTTAAAGGCTGTTTATTGTTACAAACACGTCACCTCTTAATTGCTACCTGATTCACACAAAGCAATCTGCGCATATTAAACTGATGAAAACTCAATCATCTTATCTCGAATCTTCCGGAATGTTTCAGTTCATGTGGCACGTGTATTGACGAATGCTTCGTTTTTATAGCCGATGCAATCATAAATCGTGTTGCGCTTCGAAATATTGACAAATTAATTGAAGCTTCCTGAAAATGTACTCGTCGAGAAAAATCTTGACTTTTTATGATTGGTTAGAGATTTGAGCTGGAGATCGGGTTTAATTGCTCAATTTGCATTTACAAGACCGTTCTCACGCACAGTACCAAAACGCAAAAACGCTTCTATTAATAAAACCATAAAAAAGCTATTGTCATGAAAATCTCCAAGGCTCGACCTCTGCGGCTATTTTCGATTGTGATGCGCAACCTTAGACCTGTCAATTCCGCTTACAAATCTTCCTGAATGGTAATCATTAGCAGTTCTGTCATTTTTGTTCCAGGCTAAATTACGGGCATTGACGGCTCGGGGCCTTGGGTACCGTCCCGGTCAACGAGATCCCAATCTGCCTAAGTGTGCCAGGGAAATTACCTACGGACACGTCGAAAAAGGCGACGCTAAGTGCGATGTAACTACTTCTTAAATAACGAGACAAAGCGCATGCTATTATTTGCACCTGAGATGGAGATATCCGCGAAATTGCACTGTGGGAACGTTGCGAGGAATCTCGCCGTTTCCAGACAAAAACTTATAAATTCTAGCGCATATGCCATTTGTCTTATAACAGTGCTTGTATAACATGTATCAACTTGCTGCCCGGTATATTCCACGCTTCACTGCATCATAATAGCTGATTTGAAATATGGATACACAGATGTACAGCGAGATTTTCACAATAGCCGCTATAAACATACCGCCACAACGTGCAGTTCAAATGGACGCGTATTTCTCTTACACGCGTTCCTGACGCAACATAACGTAAGAAGCATATACATTTTTGTAGGTATTCCGCCACAGTTTTACATTTTCTTAAAACACGTAAATTAAAAGCAAAATGATAAAAAAAATAAAATTAGCCAAAACAGATTTGTTAATGACCTCATGTTTTAATGGTCGAAAATCATAAGGTTGCAAACAGCAATTTTTTATCCAACACTTCCTAGTTATAAGGCTATTACTAGATCGATTTTAGACCTTTAAAGTAGCCCATAACCCACTCGTTATGTAAATACCATAACCCACTAGTGAGATAAAAACCACGTCACTCACTATCACTACTGTATTGTTGGTAGCGCTGTCAAGCTATGTTAAATTCGAAAGAAAGAAAAGAAAAGATCCCACTCTGCAAGCTGGCATCCAGGGTTTAACTTTTCTTTGGTAGATTATTTGTAACATAAAGCACTTGTACCATAAATAACCACTTTATGGAACCGACATATTTTATTTAGCGAAATACTTAGATTTGAATCCACAACTTAAAGTGAAATTAGGTTTAAAGTATTTTTATCTCTGATAAATAAGAGACGCAGGGTACCAAGTACTATTTTGGATAGAAAATACTTAGGCTGAAGGGTTTTGAAGATTTTAGAATTTCGCCTATCTAAACGTTTTTGTTAAGAGGGTGGTATTATACATAACGATTACCAAATTCGTTGAATTTAATGTTTTCTGTATTCCCAGAACACTACTTACAAAATAAGGAATGATCATAATAAAACTGCTTTCACACAAATACGTCTACTACTAGCCCAGTCATATTAGGGGTTTCACCTCGGAATGAAAGATAATAAGCTGCAAATTGGTATAAACCTTTATTTTGGCGTTCTAAATAGTGTCTCAAAAGTCTCATATAATCTCGTGTCCGCGTCTTAAGATATTCAAGGTCAAAGGTCGCAAAAATTCGCGAATATTTCGGTTCCTATGGCTTAAATGACATTTTTACCTATTATGAAAGTTGTAGAGTATAAAATTCTCTACAACTTTTGTTCGAACTTTTTTTCATACGAGTAACCGTTTTCGAGGTAGAGCGTCGAGAGTGCGCTGCCATATATGGCTTAATGCAAGGTCAAGCATGAGTCACGATAAATAAATAAATATTTTAATTATTTACATTTAATTATTTTTTATTTAACTATTTCTATTATATATGTTATATAATTCTATTTTTAATTCTAGATTATATATTGTAATTGTATTTTAAGGTAAAAAGGGATTAAGAAAATATATATTTTTCGATATATTTTTATTTATCATTATTCATTATTCATTATACAAATTATACATTTATGACAATATACATTTTTTTTTATCTGGAATGAAATATTGTAAATGGTTATAAGAAATGTTAGTTTAATTTTCTTCTTCTTCTTCATCGTCTTCTTCTGGTTGCTCAAAATTAATTTCATTATCATCATTGTCGCTATCAATTATATTTACTTCAACATCTTCAAGGACTTCGGATTCATATGGACATTCTTTATCGGGATCATTTGTACATATAGACGCATTGAGGCAAGCTTGTCCATTGCACTGCCCACATGCTACTGAACATTTCAAACCCGATTTCCTGCATCCACAGCGTGGACCGCAACCATTTTTGCAGTTACAAAAAATTATATTCAGTAGTTCAGTTGGTGCTGGGGGTAATAACGTAGTGATCGGTTCCAGGAATTCACATTGTGGCATCCAGCCCCATTCTTGGGGTTCTAAATCCTTTCCTAATCAGGTTTGAATTTGGTAATAAACACGATTAATGTGTTGCTGAGTTGCTACACTTATTGATGGAAGACTTGATAATTGCACAGGTTTATTCAGCTTTGTTAATTTGATGAATTGCGTGTAGCGGAAATGATCAATATTGTCCTCAGATGTTGGAGCATTATATATTGCCAACAAGATGCGTACTCCATGTTTGAATAATGTTTGTACGGGGCAGTTTTGTTGTTGAAATACTTCAGCCAGTTTATCCAAATTGGGAAGTTTCTCTAATGTTCTAGTAACACTTTTTTTCCTTTTTTAAAAAGTGCAGAAGTCGTGTCACAACCACTAAATGCCTGTAAAAATAAAATGTGTTTTTTAGAACGAGGATATTAATCAAAACTTTTAGATGAATATATTTGTGCCTTAACATTGCCTTTGCCCACTTTTTTAAAGAAAATTTCCTGGTTATGTGATTGAGTACTTCCAATTAAAATAACAAGTAAATCAATATCTTCATCAATGATGACGGCAGTCTTTTGATGTTTTGATTCTGCAATAGCTGTTTCGATGATAAGAACATCGGCGTCATCTCTGGCTTGTTTCGTTGTAATGTTGACAGTTTTAAATTTCTCAACAAGCATATCAATAAGTATCAAAAATTTCTCTTGGCTGATTGGCACAATCATTGTTTCGTCAAAACAAATTTCATATGATTTTGAAAGTGCAGCTGTTCTTCTACGTTGTTCCATTGCTTTAATATTTTTACTATAATCCGAGTATCCGTCAAATATAACAACAATACTTGAGCCATAATGTGTTTGCAAATATTTAATGTATTTATCTAAAATAACAGAGAAAGTATCGTCTTTGCTCCATACGACGTGATGCAGAAGAAATCCTCCATCGATAATATGTATTATATTATTTTCATCAAGATCGATATCGACAGGTATCATATTGTCATATAATGTTGCTTTCGTGGTTTTTCTCATGCCATTGCTATCAAATAAAGATGTCGTTTTAAAGAAAAAATACATAATATTTCTTTAGCGTAAAATTCAATTAAGATATACAATGTAGAATCAAAAATATAATTATATAAAATATATAATATAAATAATTAAATGTAAATAATTAAAATATTTACTTTAATTAATTATAAATAATTAATAATTAGAATATAAATAGTAGCCCTTATTACATAAGTTTCATATTTTAGTGAATAATTAACTTCTCACAACGTACGATTAATCGTGACTCATGCTTGACCTTGCATTAAGCCATATATCGCAGTGCGCTGCGCACTCTCGAAGCTCTACCTCAAAAACGGTTACTCGTATGAAAAAAATGTTCGAACAAAAGTTGTAGAGAATTTTATACTCTACAATTTTTGTAATAGGTAAAAATGTTATTTAAGCCATAGAAACCGAAATATTTGCGAAAAACCGATTTTTGAGAGCTTTGACCTTGAATATCTTAAGACGCGGACACGAGATTATATGAGACTTTTGAGACATTATTTAGAACGCCAAAATAAAGGTTTATACCAATTTGCAGCTTATTATCTTTCATTCCAAGGTTGACCCATATTTTTGCCTAATATGACTGGGCTATACGGTAAAATGAGAATCACAAAAAATTGCGTAAACATAATCTGAAGTTGAATGAGTAACATATAGTATTTAGCATTACTATCTTGGTAAGAGGGTTTTTACTGGCTAACAGAAGGATATGACCAGCCACTTTCTGGCGCCAGTAAAACCCGTTACCTTGCGTGTATTGTTGAATATTTTATTTGTTCCTCACTTGTAAATAACTATAAATTTATCATTCATTCACAATGTCAAACTGACAAGCAACTAAATTCATTGTCACATACTAAGGAAAACAACTATGGCTTTGCAGGCTATCATGGATAGCCAGTAAAAATATTTACAGACTAGCCAGATAAGAAACATTTTCAAGGTGAATACAGTGACTTGATAAATTGATGTTTACAAGTGAGGAACAAATAATAGATATTAACGATACAAGTTTGATTATGAGCATCTTAACGACACGAGTTTCATTACCAAAAACGAGGCGGTGAGCCGAGTTTTGCGGCAATCGTACGAGTCTCGTTAACTGCCATAAGCAAAACGTGTATTGTTCACTATTTTATCTTCATCAAGAAATTCTGGCTCAAGGTTTTTCTTTATACAAAAAGAGTGCGGTAATATCTATCCATTACCACACTGAGTGCGGTAATGTCCATTACCGCACTCAGTGCGGTAATGAAGCTCTTAACGATACTAAAATTAATTTGGTTAAGAGTCTATTACAACACCGATGAAGATAAAATCATTAACAAGTCACTTACAGGAACATAAAATGTACAGGGTGTCGGAAATGCGGTGCAAACAAATTGAAAAGTGATGACAGATAAAAAATAACTGCACAATAACCAACACCATTTGAAAGGTCAATAGGAAGTCAGAACAGAAACTGCATCATCTGCACAGTTAAGCTAGAAGCTTGCGTTTATCTAAGCAAATGTGCTTGCTGCAATTCAAAATTTGCTAGTATGAATAAGTTTGTAAACCTACAATACTTAATTTTCCCGTCTGTACCCTATTTACAATTTATTGATGTACAATAATTTTATATATGTATTTCCTACATGTTTTGCACTGTGTTTATTAGTGCGTTAAGCCTATATTTAAAATTAATATGCATACTGTACCCCAAAAATGCTACGTCTACACGTCGTGGGTTTGATATTGGGTTAATTTCAAATGCTAATTACATAATATTTGTTCGAAACAGTTACAGTTTTGAGTAAAATAAAAACGTATTTTTAGGTTACCTAACTGTCTTAGTGTTATAGCTTGAGCAGTAGTTATTTTGTTAAAGTAATAATACTGGTAACTTATTCAAAGGTTTAAAAGATGCAGTCTGGGTTTAGATTGCATCAATATGTCTCTTAATATTAAAAACGCAAGAAAATGAGAAAATTTTTTAAGCGCTAGTAAAACTGTTGCAAGCAGATATGAGCATAATTTGATCTTATATATTACTATGGACATATTCTGGAAGCCGCATACTTTAAATAATAATTATAAGTAATTTATAACATAACAAATAAAACAGCCATTAATTATAAAAATTTCAAGTAAAGGTAATATTTTAAAGTTCAGATTTCTTATAAACTAGCAGGCCTTGTAAATAATGCATAGTGTGGTCTTTTCAGAATAGCATTATTTTGTGTAAAAACAAATTAAAGTTCAAAGTAGGCTTGGCATTTCATGCAACTAAAACAAAACTGTAAACAAGACAATTGACGCAGCTCCTTCAAAAGAGTTAGTTGTGTTTTTGCTAAGCTCCCCAATAAACGATATTTTGTGCTATTAATTACCCAAGTTACCAAAAAGTTTTGTGTTATTGAGAGATTGTGCCTAGGGTAATTTACGGAAGTTTTCCTTTGTATTGAGCTTCCGCAACAGGTGGATACGACGCATCAAATTGTTCAAGTGCAAGCCAGAGTATTTCAAAGTGATTTTACGGAGGTCCAGCCAATTTTATAGTGCGTTTCAAAGTGCATAAGCGAGCAGTGCACGTGTGGTGCAGCGTAGCCCTATAGCTTCAGCGAAAGCTATCCAAAAGGTCATCAAAATGCAGCCGAAGTTGAGCTGCAAACGAGTGCAGATTTGGTGCTTTGCTAGTATCAGGCCGGCGTCGTCATCCTGTCCAGAGCATCGTGGGACCTCAAGCGAGGCTGCAGGTACACCGAGGTCAAATTTTGCCAGCTAAAAAGTGTAATTTTGTGATTGCGTTCGGTTGGCGTGGTTTTGCATTTTACTTCATGTAGTGGCTTCAGTCGAAGTGTTCTGTTTTGTGACGTGGTATACTTACATTCAATTATTATAGCATAGCAACAGCGTTTACTGCGTGGACATTAACAGTTTAAATAGAACACGGAGCTTGTTTACGTATTTTCGAGACCAGGATACCATCTTGGAATTGGCAAGGTCCCATCAGTTAGAGATACCGCGCATGAAAATTCCCATTAGTGAAATCGCAGCACACAGAGTGCGTACAAATAACTGTGTAATTAGAACTTTAAATATTTATTAATATAAAGGTAGCAGTTTAATTTTGGATGTAGTGACCTAACCATGTAGATTTTATTAAATGAGCCAATGATGTCAACACAATATGTATAATATTTATGATAGCATGAAACGAGCATTATCTAGGTCTACTAAGAAATAAAGTAAAAACAAGAGGAGAATAATAATCTTGACGACCTTGAGTCGTGCCCATCGTGCTTACTAAAAAAATGGAGATGAAATACGCACGAACCACAACTCGTGTTAAAATGAATAATAAATGAACATAGTGGGAAAACAGAGTGGCTTGCGGTCAGGTAGGATCATATACAATCTTAGTGCAGGGGAGTAGCTGGAAGAAAAATAATGCAAATAGTAGTCAATTTAAGGTAACTTGGTAAAACTGAAAAAGCATGATTTTGTAACTTTGCAAAGATACTCGGAACGTTTACCTTAACTAAAGATTCAAAATAACGATAAGAACTCTGCAGTCCGACAGTGGACAAGAGTAGTGTACCTAGGGGTGTTCTGGGACACTTCGATTGGTTTGGAACTTGGCTAAGTGTCACGTGGCGATGTCATTGGCCTCTGGTTTGAAACTTGGCTAAATCTAGCCGGGGGTTACGGGTCTAGCCGGGGTCAAGGTCACGGGCCACTTCCGTCTTCCCACGATGAATTTTTGGGGCTAAAAGTGTCATTTTTGAAATTTTACAAGATTTCTACGCTTATCAAAATGTTCCCAGGCTCAACAGGATGTGAGTCATCGTCTGGGAAAGCAAACATGTCCATTCTTGCAGGATGTTATTGCACAATGACGTCCATTGTTTGAGAAATCTACACGATAATTGGACAATGAAGTCTTTGTTGTCTGGATGAATTTTTACTGACCTCTCCCGCGCATTTGATCGTGTTCCACACTACAGGCTTATATCCAAAGTGAGGCACTTTAGAGTGCGAGGAAATCTTTTGAACTGAATTGAAGACTTCAAAAAACCGTACTTCAAAGTGAAAGTGGGTGACTGTTTTTTGAGTTTATATCCTGTTGTCAGTGGCCTTCCACAGGTATCTCTTCTCGGATCCCTTTTGTTTCTCGCGTTCGTGAGCGACCTGCGACGTTAGTTAAGACCACCTGTTTCTTTTCGCCGATGACACGAAAATATATGTAGATCTAAGTACTTGCCAGGATGACCTGAATCGTATCTCCAAGTGGAGTAACGACTAGTTACTTCCGCTGAATGCTGGTAAATGTGTTGTACTCCATGTGGGGAAGTGAAATCCGATTCTAAATTAAGTGTTACACCTATTTAAAAACAGACTGCGGGATGTACAGGGTGTCCCAGAACTGCCTCCCCATAGAAAACAAGCATGTGGCGACAGCAAAAGAGGCTCCAAGAAAGTAAAAATAAATTTATAGAGTTTTCAATTACACCAATCACAGAAGCTCGGTCCTCAAGTATTACTGATAATCCGACACGTTGCTAGACAGCAAAAATAAATACTGACTTCGCAGAAATCAAAACACCAACTGTGGTAGGCTAGATTTATGGATAGGAGATTTTAATAAACCGAAGAATCGCAAAACCCTGGCAACGCAAAATTGCGGTCATCCTACCTTGATGGTGATAAGCCCTGATTGGTTAACTTTAACATGTCTTTTCTCGGTTATCGCTTGAGATAGGACTTTTTTTTCTTCAAAATACCGAATACCCCCATTTCTCTCTGGGGAGGTAGTTCTGGGACACCATGTATTATAAGAATTGGTATACAACTAATGTTACCTATGATATTTATTATGTAATAAGAGTTTATAGGACTTGTCCTCAACTCTTCTCACCGTCTTAAGAATAATAATAATAGTAATACTAATATAGGTCTATGAGCTAGCAATCGGTACAAACAAAAGCTATATAAAAATAAAAATTCATTCTATTCCAGTGACTTTAATCTCTTTCAAAATCATCGAGGAGGGTTATCATCAAATGAACAAAAGCGATGCCTTATAGTCACTGGCTAAGCGATAACTCGCGTGTTTTTGTTAATTTACTTATCGAATTTAGTTATTTGCGTTAATAGCGCGTATACAGTTTTGCTTAATCGTTCGCTTTTTACTATGAATATACATTGCATAGAATGCATTATCCTAATATGATAAACTCTATGCCGGGGCGGCCAACAATCGAATTCGATTTCCTTTCTGATTTTTAATGTTACATGATTAATCCCCAAATGAATTATTGCAGCGTAAATCAGCGCTAATCCGAACTATTTTGATTTATCTCCATTTTTTAGGAAGTTTGAAGATAATCATTAAGCAGAATAAGTTATGGCGCCGTAAATTTCGCGACGTTTAATAAATTATCGTCCGGCGAATTAAGTAACTGGCGAAAGCTTTATTTTCCATATTTGGAAGAATTAATTCGGCTGAAGTCATACGATTACAGTAGCGTTGCTTTTTATTGCAAAACATTAGTAATACGATGCTTAGCTTTATAATTATACTAAAATTGGATTTAGCAATCCATTACAATGATAGATGCACTTTAGGCGCTTATTCCATAAGAGTGAATGTATCTCTACTTCCAGATTTGGACTTATTGCCAGTTTTATGATTGAAGCTGTATTGTTTTTCTGCCTAATGCAATGATAAAATGAACTTTCAACTTCAGAATTTGACGTGGCGCCTAAATATCTAAAGTGCTATTGATAATCGTCCATTGTCTCCATAGATGGTTAGATGACTGTTGCCTTACCAACATACTCGTAAGCTTGGCTTTGGCAATGTTAATCGTAAGTCCAATACGTTTTTTCTTATTGAAGGTCCCAGAGAACTAGAATTACGGTGAAATGCCTGTATCTGACATTATCTACTGTCACGCCATTTACTTTAATTTCCCAAGATTTTTTCTAAGACTATCAGAAAGAGTTTTTCGTCGTAGATGCTAAATAGTATTAGGGGTAGAATAGGAATATCTGAAGAACCATTCTTTTATCTCATTAGGAACATCGACAAAATGAGGACAAATTTAATATTTTTTCTACGATCGTGTCAAAATGACAACTTTTTGAACAGCTTCTAGTGTCCAACGTGACTTTTGTAGCACTCTTAATATTAGCGCCCGAATTACGTCTTTTTTGCACGTTGCCATTGGTGGCGTGCTTTAATACTATATTAAAACACGCTCTGCCGCAAATTTGAATGTCAACATAACCTAAAGTGTCTAACACAATGTGACGGATGTCA
This sequence comes from Agriotes lineatus, assembly GCA_940337035.1. Lineage (NCBI taxonomy): Eukaryota > Metazoa > Arthropoda > Insecta > Coleoptera > Elateridae > Agriotes > Agriotes lineatus. The sequence continues at coordinate 4,597 of CALNHX010010881.1, read as the reverse complement.
CCCAACTAAGTTTTTATATTTCTGTTATGATCGTAGAAAAAATAGCGTATGATACACGTGTATAAGTGCCATTAAAGCACTAGCTACGTTAAAAGCACTCCGCTTTGCGTCGTGCTCTTAAACTCGTCGCACGTGCTTTAAAGGCGTACTTATACACTACTATATCATAATATACTGGGTTTATTTTAAACAAAACGTTAAATGCTATCAAGCAGTTTGTCTGGCTTGGCATTTTCAATTGGTTTAAGCTTTCTTTTAAGTATGACTAAAATGGTAACTATGTTTCAACCATAATTAACACCCTGCAATTAAAATCAGTGTATAAGTAAACCACAGTGGCCTACTATTATATGGAAATGAAATCAGCTGATTGCCATTTGAAAATGAACAATTTGCAATAATGACGCTTCCTAATTAAATTGCTATAGTTCCAATTTAACGTTTGAAGCGCAAAAGCTTAATTAAGTGCTAATAACTTCTAGTCTGTCACAATAACAACTACAGAGAAATCCACGTACTCACGTAAATATACAACTTTCTACAAATCTTTTTAATGTCACTTTAGATTGCTTATTGTAATTGTCATAGTCGAGTTCCAATCTGTTTTTAACTTAAGAATATTAACGACCTTTATACTAGCTTTACTCTACAAAATAGAGATAAACACGAAATTAATTTTTGAAGAAGTTTTTTTAGGTTTTGTTTTTAACAAACATGTTAATTAGGTATAATTAATAGAATATATTACGATGAACAATCATTTATATTAATTTGACAATGAGAATATCTGTCTTTTTGGTTAGATCAACAATCAATTTTACATTAGTGAAATATTTACAAATGGTTAAATATTGTCACATATAATCTCATAAGAGCATTAATTCTTTCCGGAAATTTTTTGAGTGCGTTCTAACAACGTCGTATTAATTTGCCCGAGCGGAACGCGAGGGCAAATTAGGACGTTGTTGGAATGCACGAAAAATAATTTCCGGATATGAATTAATGCTCGAATGCAGATTCGGTAAGAAAATCGTAACGACACAAACCCTAAAAAGAAGTAATGTTTGCCTACAAAAAATTTCCAAGAAATTTTGTTGTTGTCTTGGTTACGGCTCGTGATCTAATTTTTCTATTGGTCATTAATGAGTGTCGTACGATTTTCCAAAGAATTTAATAGTTATTTACTATACATGTGGGATAAGTGCATCATTAATGTACATGTGTGTAAGTTACAAACTAGTGGGTAGCACAAGTTATGTAAGCACACAAGTATATTAATGATGCATTATCATACATGTATTGTACAAAATTTTATCTGCAACTGTCCAAAATTGAGAAAAGCGCATTAAGGCAATCGAAGTTCATTATACCGCTAGTGGTGTAATGAGCTTCATTGCTTAACGGAAATAGTGTCAAATTAATGACCTAATAAGTCCTTATCCAAGAAGTTGCAGATAAAGAAATTTAAAATTGGTTATAGATGCGTTATTAAAGTCATTATACAGTGAGCGTCAAAGTGCATCGGCCAGTTTCAATAAGTAATAAAAACCCATACACTTCGCTTATGAAATTAATGATAATTTCTTCGGAAGTAGGAGGCTTGGGAGTTTTATTTCAATGTTTGACATTTTTGAAAGTGACAGTTTGATGTGCTGTTTCATTCTCAAAGGTTGTCGAGCCTAATTTTATCGAGAAAGATGGTGAAACGGTAACGGTTACATCTCAAATATATACAGGCACGCTTCAATTGTTTTTGTTGCACTTTTAAGTATACTCTAAACAATTTGAATAAATTCGATTAATAGTTATTTAACCAACAAGTGTATTAATCGCCCATTAACAAACGAGTTGATTACAAATTTTTTTCGTTGACCGCAAAATCTTTTTTTGTGGCGAAAAATTTGATTAATAGAACTAACTTCCATGCAAAATATCTCAAAACGTCAAAATCACAAAAACAGTTAATTAATGAAAAAGAGTGTATTAATCAAAAACAGTGTATTAATGACGTCTATTAATCCATCCTTTTTTAGGGAAAATAATTCATTAATATTGAAATTAACAAGCGGTCAACGAAAAACTATTTTTAAATTCTTTAAGGATAAAAGTATGCAATGTTTAGAGCACTTAATTAGATTACATATGATTTTGAGAATATCAGTTTTATACACAATGAGTTACTTTAACACAGTTAAAACAAACGATCAAAAGTCATAAACTATAGGCAATTGAAGCTTGTTAATAAAATTTATTTTCGTTTTAATGATACAAAAGTCGTTTTTTTATGTCCTTCTGTACCTCAGTAACTATTAACAACAGTTAAACGTAGAAAATTAGAATACTTTGTTCACACCATGCACAAGGAGATAAAATAATTCATTTTAACACGCAGTATATTAATAATAAAATGAATATAATTGATATTATCCTGCAAAACATAATCCTCACTTTTTCTGCGTCAGTGAACATTAGTGTCGTGATGACGAAATCAGTAGGTAACATGGATTTTAATAATTATAGATGTGCTACGTATTTCTTTAGACATAACCATATTTATGGTGGGACTGCAATTTTTCTAAATAATTTTATTATAAAGAAATATATACCAATTAAATGTATTGCTAGGTTGTCTGCGGAGCTTATTTTTGAGTGTAGTGCTATAGAGTTTGGAAAAACTTATACACCATCTTCTACATCCAGCCATGACGATTTCCTATGTTAAGTTTTCAGAGATATTAAACATTATTTATCTACGACCACCACTAAAAGTAGGCCTTTTAGCGCTAGCTTGTTTCACTAAAAGTGACGTTTTATAGTTTACCGTGGTTAAAGAAATCAGCTGTTTACTTTTAGCCCATGTGCTAAAAGTGAAGTGAGGTTATAAAACTACCATTTCGAACTGGAAGTGAAGTTGTAAAGTTATTCTAGTTGCTTCTTGCGTTACAGGTAAAGTGTTTTTGAAATTATTAAACGGTTATGTAATGAATACAGTCAGATGTGGAGTATTAATAATTACATTTCGTAACTGACCTTGATTCGCAAACATTCGCCCGCACGGCATGGGCTACTGTTTATTATGACATAAATTACAAGTGTCGTAGATCCAAACCTTTGTTAAATCGATATTTATGGATTAATAACAGTAAAATTAAGGTCGTAGATAAAATATTGTATGCAACGCGTGCTAAAAGTCGTTTATGCATGAGGCATGTTATGAAACTCAGCCTTCGGCCCATAATTTTCATGTCTCGTGCATAAACGTCAACTTTTAGCACTTGTTGCATAAATAGCTATTATGATAGGTACGATAGCATAATTATTATAGTTGGCGATCTAAATGTAAATTCGTTATGTAACACAACTGAAATTGTTTTTGACTTATTAGAATGTTCTAATTTAAACACCGCAACTGGTACTAGTTCTACAGCAATTGATTACATAATTACAGACATACCTGACATCATAAAAACATTCAATATAGACTGCGGTGTATTGGATCACAACATGGTAGGATTTGTTTGGACGAAGTCATTACAAGTCAGTGACATAAATAATATATTATTTTGTCGTAAATTTACCGAATTTGGTTACCGAGTATTTGGAAAAATAATGACCGATTTTAGCCATGTTTTATTAGATCTTGACTTTTACAATAATAATAACATTGATGTTGTGTTTAAATGTTTCTGTGAACATTTAAGGTACGCCTTTGAAGTGGCTTTTCCTAAAAGTATGTATGTATGTATTATATGTAACCTCATTTACCTTTCGGTGTAGAGGCTGGTGCTTTATGCGCTGGCATCTGGCGGTACAATGCTCAACTTGCCCCGGATTCGGGATACAGAGTTGGAGCGCGCCTTTGATGCTTGTACAGCAACCATTGTGTGAGGTGTGTCTCATGGTGATGTGTTGACCTCGTTACCCTATCTCTTAGGTTTTCCTAAATGTAAAATAAATAATTCTTGAGAATGCGCCAAAGTATTTAAACCGAGTGCGTAATTAATTATTCTCAAAATAAATCTAAAGCGTTTGGAGATTGGTTAACAATAACCTAAAAGGTGGTTATAAGACCTCTCCAAAAATTGATCTTAATATTAACGGAAAAGTTATCTCCGATAGTCGGTCGGTGGCACAATCTTTTGCCCTGTACTTTGGAAATGCTGTTAATATGCAATTACACGCACACATTCCCAATGGTTTATCGAATGCATATATAACTTCTAAGCTTGAAAACAGTTCTATGGTATTTATCCCTGTTACTGATAATGATGTCGAAAAAACTATATTTGACTCAAAAAATAAAAAGGCGACTGGGTTTGATGTAAATGTAGTGATAAAAAACGATTTCACTGCTGGATTTTTTTCGATTCATCCCGTGCATTTGATTGCGTAAATCCAGCTTTTGTTGCTGTTAAAATGAATGTACTCGGCTAGAGGGGCTCTCTGAATAAATAGTTGGTGTCGTTTCTTTGAAATAGGAACTTTATTGTAAATAACAGCGATGTACATCGGAGTACATTGTTTCAAATTAGGTACGCCTCAAGGCAGTGTCCTTGTTCCGTTGATTTTTATTTTGCACATAAATGACCTGTCTGAG